>JAODUO010002206.1:0-34777 GCA_025642075.2 Ridgeia piscesae
GTACGTGTAGCGGTAGTTAGTTACTACGTACAACACTTGATGTGTCCCTTGTGTTGTGGTGTGTCGTACGAGTAGCGGTAGTTACTGCAATCGTTGATGCATCCTTTCTTAACGTTGATGTGTTGCAGATATTTGCTCTTTCTAAACACCATAAGAATATTGTGGTGACGGAGACGTCGTTTCTGGTGATCTGTGTCTCAGCTTTACCGAGCTTACCAACTTCGTATATGTCAGGCACTTTCAACAGGACGCTCACTTCTAATGGTGACACTTGATTTAATAAGATTTAACAAGATTTAACAAGATTGCCACCTAGAGATTCAACTCTAGATGGCAGGTGGACTAGGAAGCCATTTGGCTTATCGAGAGTCCAACCTTTCTATCTAAGTATACCCCGCCCGTCTTAGGTATATGTCGATTTTATTTTTAAATATATTAACACTACTAGCACCTACACAATCAGCTGATAATTTGTTCCATTCTTTTATTGTTCTTTGTGAAAATGAAAATTGTCTAATATCTAGTCTACACTGCTTCTTTGCTAATGTAACTCCATGTCCTCTAGTCCTTCTCTCTTCCTTGACTGTGAAAAAAATATTTCTGTCAATATTTTCATACCCATTCAATATTTTAAACACCTCAATCTGATCTCCTCTCAATCTTCTGGTTTCTAGTGTTGTTAAACCACATTCTTTTAGACGCATTTCATAACTAATATTCCTGAGTTTTGGTATCATTTTGGTTGCTCTCCTTTGTACTCTTTCTAGCATATCAATATCCTTCTTGCGATATGGCCTCCATGCTTGTATACAATATTCTAAGTGAGGCCTAACTATTGTTTTATACAGCGGTATTATTAGTTCTTTTTCTTTGTACACTATATTTCGCCTAATTAATCCAAGAATTTGGTTTCCCTTCGCTGCTGCAATTCCACACTGTTCTGATACCTTCATTTCAGCACTGATAGTTAACCCTCTGGACCAGAGAATGACTCGATCCAGGTTTCCGTCCGTGGATCCGTTGACGACCGCCGCTTGTTATTGATCGGTCCTGGGCTGTCCCAGAGACTTAACTTTTTGCAGGTCTTGGCACAAACGGCCGTTTTATGCAACTGTTCATTAGTCTACATTCGCCTGTGTCTGACGCTGTGACAGTTGAAACCATGGCTCTTTTTTCTCAATCAGTCTTCGGGAACATGTCCCCAGGTGGATAAATCGGAGTTTGACGGGCGGCCTGCTAGACGCAGAGGTGTGTAAACACTGACTGGTGTGTATATGTCATTGGTGTGTAGGATACTTCTTCTCTTCTTCTCTTCTCTCAGATACTGGACGGGGTTATTTGCAGGGCGTTTAAAGTCCAACGAAAATGTGTGAGTCCACTACAGGTTACACATTTTATTTCTCCTGGCATAGACACCAGATAGAAGGGACCACCGGCTTTTATGTGGTGTCGGGTGGCACGCAGGTGTAGGGTGGCAGGCATGTGTAGCGTGGCACGCAGGTGTAGGGTGGAACGAAGGTGTAGGGTGGCACGCAGGTGTAGGGTGGCATGCTGATGTAAGGTGGCACGGAGGTGTAGGGTGGCACGCAAGAGTAGGGTGGCACGCAATACTAGTGCGGCACAGAGCGGACACACTGCAAAGGTATCAGAGGCACGTGTCCTTAGTCCCCATGATCCAGGGGCACGAGTCCCTAGTCCCCATGATCCAGGGGCACGTGTCCCTAGTCCCCATGATCCAGGGGCACGTGTCCCTAGTCCCCATGATCCAGGGGCACGTGTCCCTAGTCCCCAGGATCCAGGGCACGTGTCCCTAGTCCCCATGATCCAGGGGCACGTGTCCCTAGTCCCCATGATCCAGGGGCACGTGTCCCTAGTCCCCAGGATCCAGGGGCACGTGTCCCTAGTCCCCATGATCCAGGGGCACGTGTCCCTAGTCCCCATGATCCAGGGGCACGTGTCCCTAGTCCCCAGGATCCAGGGGCACGTGTCCCTTAGTCCCCATGATCCAGGGGCACGTGTCCCTAGTCCCCAGGATCCAGGGGCACGTGTCCCTAGTCCCCAGGATCCAGGGGCACGTATCCCTAGTCCCCAGGATCCAGGGGCACGTATCCCTAGTCCCCAGGATCCAGGGGCACGTGTCCCTTGTCCCCAGGATCCAGGGGCACGTGTCCCTAGTCCCCAGGATCCAGGGGCACGTATCCCTAGTCCCCAGGATCCAGGGGCACGTATCCCTAGTCCCCAGGATCCAGGGGCACGTATCCCTAGTCCCCAGGATCCAGGGGCACGTGTCCCTAGTCCCCAGGATCCAGGGGCACGTGTCCCTAGTCCCCATGATCCAGGGGCACGTGTCCCTAGTCCCCATGATCCAGGGGCACGTGTCCCTGGTCCCCAGGATCCGCATTAGCAACCCTTCTCTGAATGTTGAATGGGCGTACGCCGACGGGCCGCGAAGTGTGCCAGAGGAGAGCACTTGAAACGCCGCCTTTTAGAGCGAGATAAAGTCTGTTTTTTGTCTTCTTCTCTAATGCAATTCCCCTAACTGTTTGCAGACACAGATTAGCATAACAGTGTGTCTACCTAAGACAGACGACGCTATCCTCGGAAGTACATTTATCGTGTGTTTTTTGGACAGTACTGACACCGAACGAAGCTGCGGGAGCTTCCTGTCGGACAAATGTCGGTACAAATTTGGTGTTCACTGTATTAAGGGGGTTGGTAAATAAAAAAATATTCAATAATCTAAACAATCGTAGGATCGATGCCACCAATCCATTCATTTTCCAAAAAAAGAAAAAGCCAATATATTAAAGCGATAGGTTGATATGTATCTATAAATTATCTTAAAAGTGACAACGTTGCTATATGATTACAGAGGAAATATACAGACAGGGTCACTATTTGGTTACAACATATCACACATCAGTAAATTATAATTGGTTTATTATAATAATTATATCAGAAACTTGCCATACGTTTACAGGCAAAGCTGAACATAATTATGATAAATTATAAAGAACAGAATGCGCCCACATTTTGTGTTCACCGTGGATTACTGAACCCATATTTTCCAAACAAATGATTCGATATGGGACGTTACCCATCCACTTACATCCAAATTATGCTTGGATTATTGGAGTTTTTCTATTTACGAAACCCACCCCCAAGAACAGTGGCGCCACACACTGGATTGATAACGATACAACAATCTTTGCCTCGAGACAAGTGGCGCCATCTTCTGAACCAGCGGTATAATTGTGTTTCACAGGAAGGAAACACCGTCCAATTGACCCCTCGAAATGCTAGTTATGCCCAGGTTAAATACGGCTGGTGGATAATTGTTCAGTCACTTCTGTTACAGCCAGTAATAGGTGTCTTTATCCTGTTGCATTTTCCAAACGTATCTTAAATACGGATGCAACATTATCTTCTTTCCAACTGCTATCTCAAGTTTACTCTTCCCCAAATTATGTTAACATAATCAATGTGAGGGTTTTAACACTGAAGCACCGCAAATAACTAACTATGATAATAAAAATATTGAAATATTTTGGAAATATTTAGAAAACTATATGAAATATATATTAATTTTATGATTATTTAATAATTTCCACTGTGTGACTGGGAGTGGTGCTAGCGGAGTCCTGGACGATTCCAGCACCACTTCAGTGGGGAGTTTATTCCTGTTTACAATAGTTCTGGATAAAATCACTTTTGTGATTCAGTTCTGAAACACATTTGTATAAATCTAGATGGGTGAGAATGTCTGGAAAAACAATTTACTGGGGAAATGTGTTTATTCATGGTATGTATACTTGATTATATACCTCTCGTTCCCTGATAAAACAACTTTCAATGTGCTTGCTCTCCTAGTAAGACATTGCTGCTTGCAAGCGATTTTGGAAACGATCTTATTTAGCGTTTCTGGCACAGGGTGGATATCATCGAAACATCGCCTTGTCATCCATTACTCCTGCGTCATCCATTACTCCGGCTCGTTGCTTATCGCATCACCCGTTGTTCATCACAATCAGCAAAACACTTTCTGCTCAAAATTAGACTTGATTCTGTACAGAATTGTTCCACTCACATACAAAATGTCACTGTCAAATTGTCGTCACTGACAATGCTATATAGGCCGCTTCAAACAACTGACAAAATAAGTAAAATCGCCTGTTTTGTTTCAGACACATTATGTACATGCAAGTAAAGGTTTACTTAAAAAGAATAATAAATATATCGAAATAATATATAAACATCTAACACACACACACACACAAACACACACACACACACACACACACACACACACACACACACACACACACACACACACACACACACACACACACACACACACACACACACACACACACACACACACACACACACACACACACACACACACACACACACACACACACACACACACACACACACACACACACACACACACACACACACACACACACACACACACACATACACACACACACATATAAACGGGGGTGTATGTATAATTATATACACGCACGACATTTCACCGCGCACTATGCAGCTGCGGGTTAGCACAATTAGTGATAACGTCATTGCGGTTTACGCCCAACAACGACGTAGGCGAAATGGATCAGCGGTAGGTCCTTTTCCTTCACTTTTTCATGCTTTTCTTTCCCTTCGTCTTTATCTTTATATTATAAATATCCTTATTATTACTTTGCTTCAATTCAGGAAGCATTCTTTGCGACCTTCCACCGCAATCAAGGAGAAGTCGGATTTTCTTTAAGTTGATGAAGCTGGTGTTAAGCTTTGGAGATTATGACATTATTTTTAATTAACGGACATTAAATTTTAAGGTGTTATGAGGTATAAACTGTTGTAGTTTCTTTTAGGTAACCATGGTCAGGAGGAGAGTAAACTCCTTACACTGTTGAAGCACTGGGAAATCACATCTTCTTCTTCCCGGAAAGCGTCTTCGCTTTTCCGGATACAAATTTTGTTAAGGCACTGCTTGCAATGCTATCTGCGTTGTGATTGGTTGCTGGAAGTAAACACGCGCCACGTGCATTTGGCAGTGCGACTTGGCAGGCGGGAGCGTCGTCGGATCGAGCACGCGCGCACTGAGCTAAGCGAACCGATCTATATAAAAACATTACGTGATGTTTTTCTTACGCATGCATACAAGATAGAATCTAGGTGGAAAAACTGTATTAGTAGAATAAAAGGGTAAATAGGATATTTTTTCGATTATGAGGCAGTGCTAATAATTATTATTACGTGCATTTAAAACATTATTTATTTCCAGTTTTATTACATACATTTTATTTTCACAGTTAATTAATCTCACTTGCTAATAATTATGACATGCATTTAAAACATTTATATCCAGTTTTATTACATAACTTTTATTTTCACAATTAATTAATCTCACTTGCTAATAATTATGACATGCATTTAAAATATGTATATCCATTTTAGTACAGACATTTTATTTTCGCAATTAATCGTGCTCACTTTCTAGTACTTATTATGACCAGCTTAAAACAACATTTATTTCCATTTTAACTAGAAATTTTATTAATTGTTTCAATTCTTTTCAATCATGTACAATCATTTTCATACAAGTCATATATTAAAATATAAAATAAATATAAATAAACAGTAACAGTCTTAATATAAAATAACTTGCACAAGGCTAGCTTGTAAATTACAATGTGAACATACAGTATATACAACTACATTAATTGAAGATAAAACATGTAAAGAAAAAATATTTCGAAACAAGCAACTAATAATACTTATAATTGATAAATGTACAAGAAAATTCCAAATTTAAAAATAATAAGACAATAAAAAACATAATGAATATTATGATCTGGAGAATCAATGATATTCATAACTGGACATTAAGAGTAGGGTTGAAATAATAGTAATATTTAATGTGTTAACTCTTAAATGTAATATATGTTTGACATCATTAAACTCAAAATTAACTTATGCAAAGCTAGCTTGTAAAGTATAATGTGAATGTATATTTTATATAACCTGACAAATAAGCATAAACATTTAATACTCACTCCTAATTTTATAATGAATGAGTAAATATATATTGTAGTGCCATGAAAAGGGCAATTATCGGCCAATACAAACAATACAATTTATACAATAATATTGTTGTGACGTACGGGTAGGTATGTAAATAAAAAATGCACGTCTGTCCTTACTCTACACATACACATAATATCAACAATGAACACAAATGACAAGCAGACTGCCACTGATTGATTCACAAAATTTTTAATTAGTGTTTCTTTGCCAAAGCAATGTTTGCAGACACAACGTGTGCCAGGTTGTGTGGTGCTCGCCTCTTCTTCTTCTTAGCTTCTTCTCGCGAGGACTTGCTCACACACACTGGTCGTCCCAAGTTAACTCTTTGTTCCCCGACCCAGTGCTGGGTGCCTTCCTGCAGTTGCGGTTGGCTGCACTCCTACAGCCCCTCTAAAAACAAGTAGCAAATTTTTTTAATATGTAAATGTTTAATTTGTAAAAATACAGCATTTATAATGTAGACAGCCTGAATGCAGAGAGACTTTCCCACTCATCCTCTCCTCTCAGCATTTTCACCATTTTTTGCTGTGTACAAACTAGTTGAAATACATCAAATAAACCAACATTGCTAGTAAAACACTATTACCATTATCAATATTAATTCTTAACACAAATGATCAATACCAAATGAGTTAACATATTGAATATATTTCTCTAACATCTAAGATAATGAGTACTACAGTACAAGTAAAACATTGTTAATTCTTTCGCACATGCCAGTAGCTAGTATTTGTAGTTGTTTATTTATTAATTTATCCTTATCGGACGGACGGACGGACGGACGGACGGACGGACGGACGGACGGACGGACGGACGGACGGACGGACGGACGGACGGACGGACGGACGGACGGACGGACGGACGGACGGACGGACGGACGGACGGACGGACGGACGGACGGACGGACGGACGGACGGACGGACGGACGGACGGACGGACGGACGGACGGACGGACGGACGGACGGACGGACGGACGGAGACGGACGGACGGACGGACGGACGGACGGACGGACGGACGGACGGACGGACGGACGGACGGACGGACGGACGGACGGACGGACGGACGGACGGACGGACGGACGGACGGACGGACGGACGGACGGACGGACGGACGGACGGACGGACGGACGGACGGACGGACGGACGGACGGACGGACGAGGGGTGATGGGGGGAGAAGGGTGTGGGTGAGATAGGGTGTGGGTGAGATAGGTGTGGGTGAGATAGGGTTGGGTGAGATAGGGTGGAGTGGGTGAGATGGGTGTGGGCGAGATAGGGTGTGGGTGAGATAGGGTGCGAGTGAGATAGGGTGAGATGGGTGTGAGCGAGATAGAATGTGGGTGCGATAGGGTGCGAGTGAGATAGGGTGAGATGGGTGTGGGCGAGATAGAATGTGGGTGCGATAGGGTGCGAGTGAGATAGGGTGAGATGGGTGTGGGTGAGATAGAATGTGGGTGCATAGGGTGCGAGTGAGATAGGGTGAGATAGGTGTGGGTGAGATAGAATGTGTGAGTGATGATAGGGTGCGAGTGAGATAGGGTGCGAGTGAGATAGGGTGGGGTGAGATAGGGTGAGTGAGATAGGTGTGTGAGTGAGATAGGGTGTGGGTGAGATAGGGTGCGAGTGAGATAGGGTGAGTGAGATAGGTTGTGAGTGAGATAGGTGTGGGTGAGATAGGGGAGTGAGTGGGTGATGAGATAGGTGTGAGTGAGATAGGGTGTGTCTGAGATAAGGTGTGGGTGCGATAGGCAGGATTAGCCAGTATCCGTGAGGTGGCAGCATTGGTTAGCCCACACGGAGAGCATTAAAACGCCGGTAAAATAACCAGACTGTCTTCTCGGCGTAGTTCCGCAACCGACCGTTAGTCGGTTAAGCGAGATAGGGTGTGGGTGAGATAGCGTGTGGGTGAGATAGGGTTTGGGTGAGATAGGGTGTGGGTGAGATAGGGTGTGGGTGAGATAGGGTGTGGGTGAGATAGGGTGCGAGTGAGATAGGGTGAGATGGGTGTGAGCGAGATAGAATGTGGGTGCGATAGGGTGCGAGTGAGATAGGGTGAGATGGGTGTGAGCGAGATAGAATGTGGGTGCGATAGGGTGCGAGTGAGATAGGGTGAGATGGGTGTGGGCGAGATAGAATGTGGGTGCGATAGGGTGCGAGTGAGATAGGGTGAGATGGGTGTGGGTGAGATAGAATGTGGGTGCGATAGGGTGCGAGTGAGATAGGGTGAGATAGGGTGTGGGTGAGATAGAATGTGGGTGCTATAGGGTGCGAGTGAGATAGGGTGCGAGTGAGATAGGGTGACTGAGATAGGTTGTGAGTGAGATAGGGTGTGGGTGAGATAGTGTGCGAGTGAGATAGGGTGCGAGTGAGATAGGGTGAGTGAGATAGGTTGTGAGTGAGATAGGGTGTGGGTGACATAGTGTGCGAGTGAGATAGGGTGAGTGAGATAGGTTGTGAGTGAGATAGGTGTGAGTGAGATAGGGTGTGGTTGAGATAAGGTGTGGGTGCGATAGGCAGGATTAGCCAGTATCCGTGAGGTGGCAGCATTGGTTAGCCCACACGGAGAGCATTCAAACGCCGGTAAAATAACCAGACTGTCTTCTCGGCGTAGTTCCGCAACCGACCGTTAGTCGGTTAAGCGAGACTAATCCGTCGAACGATGCATAACCATAGTCCAAGCAGTCGTGCTCGTTATTCTGTCCAGCGTACATATTTGTTGCACTAGTCACAAGTAACTGCAGTCGTTGTTCTTTGAACTGGATTGATCCAATGGCTCTCCCACCCCTCCCCGAAATATTGTATTACTAGCAGACCTGGTGTTTTCTCGGACTTCGCGGTGCTAACTACAACGATTGGATCACGTTTAACTATCATACTGCTTAATACGTACATACATCTCAACGGGTCGAATTTTAGCAAAACTCGATATAGGTTGCGTGAAGATCTAGACCCGAATAATATTGTTCATGGTGCATTTTGGGAGTCGTCATTTCGCTCCGGTCTATTTGTAGGTCTGTACAGGCTTCGTTCGAATGAACAAGGCTTGGAAAGAAACAATAGGTATACCACTTGTTTCATTTTTACATTTTTAGTAATTAACAGAATGATACATCGAATGACGTTAAACACACCGTCAACAATCAACCAGTCATTTAGATTAGATATGAAACATATCTGGTTAAAATAACTGACAGTTGAAGACGGCGGGTAAGCCATGGAAGGAATCTGCAAGCTGGCGAACCTCCAACACCTTTCGGGGAGAAGGAAGTCTGATTTCCCAGTGCTTCAACAGCGAAACGAGTTACTCTACTCCCGACCATGGTTACCGAAAAGAAATGACACCGATCTACACCCTATAACACCCCCCTAACATTTAACATCCGATAATTGTGAATAAAGTCACTGTAACGTAAGTTCGGCAGCCGCTTCAATAACTTGAATTGAATCCGACGTGTCTTCACTTGCGACCGACGTTCTGTATGAAAGCCTCTTCGGGTTCCAATCCTATGGCCGTATCGCGCGCTTCGTATAGTTAGCAGGGCCTACAGT
Source organism: Ridgeia piscesae (assembly GCA_025642075.2). NCBI lineage: Eukaryota > Metazoa > Annelida > Polychaeta > Sabellida > Siboglinidae > Ridgeia > Ridgeia piscesae. Next base: position 9,650 of record JAODUO010002206.1, read on the forward strand.
CCACATCTCGATGTTATCGTAGCCGTTTACTACAACAACATTGAAACGATTTAATACTAAGGGTATCAATAACGAGCAGCTACAGACGGCGAGGAAGAAAACGACAACAGAATTGAGAAACTGACCTGCCGCGGATCCACTTCGCCTTCGTATACATCTTACGCCTTTCTCGTTGTCTCGTTGTTAGGCGGAAACCGCAATCACGTGACGATTAATTGTGAGATCCGCAGTTGCGCAATGCGCAACTTTCTGACAAAGCAGTGACCTTTTGCGCCTGCGCCAATTCTTATATTTCCTGTGCGTGGACGATCGCGGGTGCGTTCGCGTATTTCTGTGTGTATTCGTGTTATTTTAAAACATTAACCTTTTACCCTTGAAGGTGGACTTTTGGGACACTATCCGCCAGACAAAATACAGAAAACAAATTGAGAGTGTACGTGCTTTTATGAGAGAGAGAGAGAGAGAGAGAGAGAGAGAGAGAGAGAGAGAGGGAGGGAGGGAGGGAGGGAGGGAGGGAGGGAGGGAGGGAGGGAGGGAGGGAGGGAGGGAGGGAGGAGGGAGGGAGGGAGGGAGGGAGGGAGGGAGGGAGGGAGGGAGAGAGGGAGGAGAGAGAGAGTGTGTGTGTGTGTGTGTGTGTGTGTGTGTGTGTGTGTGTGTGTGTGTGTGTGTGTGTGTGTGTGTGTGTGTGTGTGTGTGTGTGTGTGTGTGTGTGTGTGTGTGTGTGTGTGCGTGCCCGCAAGTGCTGGCACGTGTACAATCGAATAAAAACGGTTTAACGCGAGAAGACACTTTTGCTTTCGCCACAGGGGCTGAAAAGGGCTGCCACCTGAGGGAGCCTGGTTAGTCAAGGGTACGGACAGATATATTTGGGTTCATAGGCCTACATTATATACATATCTAGGGTGTGTTGAGGGATAGATCGTCGCAATTGTGCCTCGCAATGTTTTCATTAGAATAACGTAGGTGAAGTGCCCCATCACATCTACACGTTCCGCCATGAATATTCTTCAGTTGTAAACGTCGCCGCGAACAGGTATCAAAACACTACCACCCCCTCCAATGCAGCGCCCCCGTCTTCTCTTCTGATGTCAATATCCGACGACAGAGAAATTGGGAACGTCGCCTCTAAAAATGTCAACACGTCCCATTTCGGTGTCGTGTCATGTTGAAGATACGGCTCAGCTCTCTTCACACGATCCCGCCCGTATGTGCACACATGTTAATACAACTGCCCTATTTCATCCAAAATAACTTTTAAATAGATCAGTTACGAAAACGTATGCATAGTTAGTGCGTTCGGATATTCCCAACTGAAATTCAAATTATCAATGATGAGACGATCGCTCTATCAGGTATCATTGAAACTATTTATTACCGAACAAGTTATCAAAATAAACTATACTACGATACTTTACAAGCTGCTGTATTATTTAATGTTTGGCAGTTGTCACCATAATCGGGCCAAACCAGCACATGAGACGGTTCACCACCACATACATGCAGTACTTCAAGATGGTGATGGTCTAAGATCTTCCGTGTGGCGATTGAGACTTTCTTTTTCGGTTTTGGATGCAGATTGTTGACGACGAAGACGCCACATCGAACCAGTTCAGTATGTCGGTGGTAGGGAAGCCGATGAACACCCTTGCGCCCATTGTTTCCCGCAGCCAGTTGTTTTAAGGACAATCACGTACACTTCTATGCAGCCATATTGTACAAGTGTCGAACGAGAAATTGATCGAGAGTGTGGCTATATCCGTCATTGCTGGCTGGCGACAAGGCCCGCTGACTATTTGCGACGTGTCACAGCGGAATTACTTCACCCCGACAGAGCATCACATCGGCAGCGCAGTGTACACAAGCGACGACAGGGACACGTGTGCTCCCTCGATCGTCGTATAACTTCCCCTTCCCCATAATGAGTTTGTATAATCCCATATTGGAAAAAATAAGTAGCTGTCACTAAAATATGTTTGGAAATAACATAGAGCCAAGTGATGCCAGTAGCAAATTGCAGGTGTCGTCCGTCCGACGACCTTAATAACTATTCTTTGATTTGCTGCCAAGTTTTTCCTAGATGCGAGAAATTTTTCGGGCACCGTGATATGACACCACGATTTATTCAAGCGGAAGCGTGTTACAGAGTTCTGCATCTCGAGCGTCAACTGAGCTTGATCTTCGAGGATATTGACGCAAAAGAAGTCGTTATTATTATTAAGTTTCACTAGACGAATTGTGATTTTCCAGAATACTAAAAGAACTGAAACAACACTTGGTGACTGCCAAGAACAGAGACGAGGCCGTCAGCTATGTGAGCCATCCACTAAATGCCTATCAACTCATCAAGAGAGGTCACAACGGAATCATGCCATGCTCAATACCACCCTATACAAAGGTACGGTCTCGTCTTATCTTGGTACTTTAACTAGATTGGACAAGATTGCCATCCAAAGGTTTAGCTCCAGATGGCAAATGACAAGTAAGCCTTCGACTTATCGATAGTTCTTTATTACACCAATCATTACTTCTTATTCCTAACACATCGTAGTTCTCATAACTAATCCACGATTTTGATTACGCTGTGAAACTGCAAGTCATCACCAACGCCACTGCCATTCGGCCCCAGCGTGCCGGCAAGTGCCGACCCATGTCGAAGTCTCCCTGCCAGCACTGGACGAGTACGAGGAGGGAGCGACGTCGGCCATCATCCGTCTACAGCGCACCTTCGCCCTCGACCCGTCCGAGGTGGCCGCTGGACGCATCCTCGGCGTGCCGGCGATGGAGAGTCCCAGTCGCCGCGACCGGGGCCTGCTCGGCACGACGGCGCTCTAGAAGGCCGACTACGGCCTCGCAGCACAATGGCTGCTGGTCGTCTTGAGAGATGGCCCGACAGAGGACAACAGCGTGCCGCGGGTCGACGTCATTACATGGCTGGTGGAAGCTCAAATACAGGTGGGATATATAACAGCTCCGTCCGTCCGTCCGTCCGTCCGTCCGTCCGTCCGTCCGTCCGTCCGTCCGTCCGTCCGTCCGTCCGTCCGTCCGTCCGTCCGTCCGTCCGTCCGTCCGTCCGTCCGTCCGTCCGTCCGTCCGTCCGTCCGTCCGTCCGTCCGTCCGTCCGTCCGTCCGTCCGTCCGTCCGTCCGTCCGTCCGTCCGTCCGTCCGTCCGTCCGTCCGTCCGTCCGTCCGTCCGTCCGTCCGTCCGTCCGTCCGTCCGTCCGTCCGTCCGTCCGTCCGTCCGTCCGTCCGTCCGTCCGTCCGTCCGTCCGTCCGTCCGTCCGTCCGTCCGTCCGTCCGTCCGTCCGTCCGTCCGTCCGTCCGTCCGTCCGTCCGTCCGTCCCGTCCGTCCGTCCGTCCGTCCGTCCGTCCGCCGTCCGTCCGCCGCCCGCTCCGCCGCTCCGCTCCGCCGTCCGCCGCCGCCCGTCCCGTCCGCCCGCCGCCCGCCCGCCCGCCCGCCCGCCCGCCCGCCCGCCCGCCCGCCCGCCCGTCCGTCCGTCCGTCCGTCCGTCCGTCCGTCCGTCCGTCCGTCCGTCCGTCCGTCGGTCCGTCCGTCCGTCGGTCCGTCCGTCGTAACTAGATAGAACGACATCAACAAATTTATTCACGGTTAATGGAGCATAAACTATTTATTAACTGAGAAGAAACGATCAGAGTCCACGTGATCTCATTGTTCGCGTCAACGAGCGTTATTGTTACCATGGCAACGCATTGTCTTTTTGTAATCTAATGTTTTGATAAAACAGTTAGCAGGTTTCCGATCACAGTCACAGATGGTAGCAAATGTCCAGTTTTCTGTCAGCGCCGGAAGTTTTGATCTGCGCATGCGTTTCTTGATAGACGTGTATCTTGTCTACGCAACCTGGCTACCAGCAACGGACTTATCGCTTGACGTCGGTTGGTCGGCGCGTATTCGACAGAATGTTCGTTTAGTGAAGTCCGGTCGAAACGAACGCTTCTTGGTCACCGCTGACGGACGTGTATTGTTCCGGCGCACGCGTGTTGTGATGTGACGACAGCGAGTGACGTTTCGCGCGACGGCCGTCGGTCCGTGAACGCGTCTAGCCGTCGGTGCAGACGAGGTACGATCGTAGTTCGTGGGTCGTTGATTCAGTTGTCCTCACTGATCGATCGTCACGTTGACTTCCGGCTTGCTCCGAAAACAAAACTAGACATTGAACGAGCGATCAAACATTCACAGCCGTAATAAATTAAAAGTATAGTCTCACTGAAATTGACAACATAGGCCCAACTATCCACTACAGTCGTCACTATCTGGATGTGTGCGACCCCCCAGTGACAATCTCTCCGGTACCCACCCCACCCCGACCCCGGGACGTTTCCTTAACGTTTAACAAGATATTTTCGTCATATCTACTGCTGTCTCCTCTGGAAAATTACGCCCCCAACCCCGCCCCCCCGAGTCTCCCCGATAACCCCCCCGCGGAACTCAGGACGTTCTCCTACTCATAGCAATAAATTATGGTCGGACAATTATTATAAAACCTTACTTTTTACAAGACAACTCGTCGGAGCAGGTTCCTCGCCGTTATCGCAGCAATTTCGTCGGCGAACTGGACGGACACGTGAGGCACCTGGAATTCAAAGATAACCGATAATTATTTTGTTTAACGTTGAGGCAGTACACAAAGATAACACCGAAACCGAAAAGAGGGAATAAATGTCAATACTTCAACAAAGTACGAGACAATCTTACCTCGGAATGTGGATGCGCCGACCGTGGAGTACTGCGTCAACGGCTGCACTCCACACTCCTGCAGTGCCTTCACGTGTCCCTCCCTCCTCGGTAGACAGGCATTGGCTGACATCAAAGGGGTCGTAGCGAATCGTCCAGTTTGGCGGTAGCGATGTCGTAGCCTGTGCCGTCCTGTCGCCAGCGTACGAGGTGTTCTGACAACGTGAACAGTTGTTGGTATCGCTTCTTCGGTGTCATTCTCGATACGTCTTTTGCCTTTGGCTGTTGCGATTGTTGTGATATTCTTAACCGCCAACTCGTTGTTACCGTGACGTTTCATGACGTCAACAACCGGTTAGACGGAGCTTAAGCCAATCATGGCATTGCATAACTCCCGCGTTTTTAGAAACGAATATATTACGTTATGCGTTATATCGCGTGACGTACGACGTGTTATTGTAAAAATGCAAGCAAAGGTCTTTCGGTACAATTATTCATCGTCTCTCTCTGCCCTCCGATGTTATTGTGTTTAACAGGGTTCACGCAAACCAGTCCATAATAAGCATTGTCAATAATAAAAAGACTTGCTAGTTCTTCCTATTACGTATAGGGATGTTTGAATATCGCAGTTTAAAGACCTCATTTCAGCAGCGGACCCAAAAAGGGATTTATGGTCAACGTAGGCTCCGAGAGTGGAGTCAAATATAAAATAATAAAAGCTGACTGCCAGAAATTGTTATATATAATAGTTTACATGTTTATACATCTATATGGTTCACACGGTACAACTTACAGTTGTCATCATTCACAACCACGTAGTTGGCAGGAATCCGTGCACGGGGCACTGAAGGGGTTCATAGTTGGGCACGGGGGTAATGAAAGTGGGAGGAAGAGTTGACTAATTGGGCCACATTTTGTCAATTCGTCTTGTTGTCACGCAGCTAGGCTGGCGATGACTTGTCTTTAATATATAGCTGGGTCAACTGGATAACAGTTTGATATTCGAGCGAACGGGTCGCTTTTTGATCATTCGTAAAAGGGGTTTGGACAGATTCCCTGTTTCAGACCTGAAACTAGGTCACACTGGTGTGTAATGTAATGTAATGTAATGTAATGTAATGTAATGTAATGTAATGTAATGTAATGTAATGTAATGTAATGTAATGTAATGTAATGTAATGTAATGTAATGTAATGTAATGCAATGTAATAGTAACGTAACGTAACGTAACGTAAGTAATATAATATATATATATATATATATATATATATATATATATATATATATATATATATATATATTATGTGTGTGTGTGTGTGTGTGTGTGTGTGTGTGTGTGTGTGTCAAGGACGGGAAACTCGAGCGGTCACAGTTCACAATTCGTCTTTATTGCATGTACGAAGAACAAGGAAACAAAACAAAACCATAAATCACAGTGAGCACGGGCATCGTTACATACAGTACAGTATACAACAATATCATGAAAGAAGATTCAACTTTGCACACACTACTGAAGTGCAACAATTAAACCAACATGCCAACACTGGCAATTAACTGAATAAATAACGCAAAACCTACGTATTGCATTAAGTAATTAATACTGCATGACTTTGGTGGCAATAATCAAACTCTAAGACAAGTACATATGCACACCCCAAATGGCAAATATACTCTACCATAACTCAATAACATGGTTGAGTCAGGAGTGATCAGATCTGTGACAGAACCAACGGATTGGTGCGCTGCGATGGTTCCGGTCATCAAGAAAACCGGAGCTGTGCGTATCTGCGTCGACTTGAAGCAACTGAATACAGCAGTTCGACGTGAACACCATATGCTTCCTTCGCTGGAAGACATAGCGCCTAAACTTACCGAATCGAAAGTGTTCTCGACTCTAGACGCTGCAAGCGGGTTTTGGCAAATCCCGATCGACGAAGACAGCCAATTGTTGACTACCTTCATAACACCATTTGGACGTTATGGCATTTGCAGACTGCCATTTGTAATTTCCTTCGCCCCCGAGATATTCCAACGCAAGATGTCGACACTACTCGAATGACTGGACGGTGTAGAAGTGATCATGGACGACATACTGGTTCATGATCGGAACAGAGAAGAACACGACGCCCGTCTCAATGCTGTCAACGGCTCGGGCTTGAAACTCAACCCAAAGAAATGCGTCTTCAGAAAAACCGAACTGACGTATTTTGGCCAACTAGTTGGGGTGATGGCATCAAGCCAGATTCAGGGAGGGTTGAAGCTCTACTGGAACTGTCACGTCCGAACAACGTTAGCGAACTGAGAACAGTGTTGGGAATGTTTCAGTAACTGGCCAAGTTCGTGTACGATATGTCGTCAGTGATGAAACTGATGACTGACTTACTCAAGTCTGATGTCGTCTGGTCGTGGGACAAGGCACAACAAGCTTCGTTTGATAAGACGAAAGAACTGTTGACGACTACACCGACGTTGTCCAACTACGACTCAACGAAACCGACGGTAGTGAGTGCGGGTGCAAGCAGTTACGGAATCGGTGCTGTGCTGATGCAATCTACTGATGGAATCCTCAGACCAATCGCCTTCGCGTCAAGGCAGCTGACGACCGCGGAACAACGGTACGCTCAAATAGAAAAGGGGATGCTTGCAGGTGTCTGGGCGTGCGAGAAATTCCGAAGATATCTCGTTGGATTGAAGGAATTCAAACTACTTACCGACCATCGACCTTTGGTACTGCTTATGAACACGAAACGCACAGATGACGCACCGCTGCGTTGCCAGCAATTGTTGGTGAGAGCCATGCGATTTAATCCGATTGTTGAATACGTTCCCGGAAAGCAACTCGTGATCGCAGATGCTCTATCCAGAAAGCCGCTGGTTGGACGCGAATCTCGAATCGATGACATCGAGCTGTCAGACGATATAACAGCTCTTGTTGACGCAGTTCAACAAAACTAGCCCGTGACGGAAGATCGTCTTACCGAGATCAGAGTCGAAACCTCGCTGTGATACTTGCCGACGCAATCGACCGACACAGAGAGAACAGCCTCTTCGTCCGGTTGAACTACCCGGAAGACCATGGGAAAAAGTCGCCATGGATATCTTCCACTACAAGCGAAATGACTATCTCGTCATCATCGACTACTACTCGCGCTGGATCGAAATCAAACAATTGACCCGTCTAACGTCTGACTGCGTGATCAGCCGCGTCAAGACCGTATTTACCACGCATGGTATTCCGGACGGAAGACAATTCGTCTCGGACGAATTCAGGAAATTCGCGAAATCATGGTGCTTCGCTCAACATACCACAAACCCATATTCTCCGCTAGAGAATGGGATGGCAGAGCGAGCTGTGCAGATGGCGAAAAGATTGCTAGACCTCGACGAACCGGAGATAGGTCTGTTGAACTATCATGCGTCGCCCCACAGTGCAATCGGCGTATCACCGGCAGTGGCACTAATGGGTCGTCAACTCGCCACACGACTGCCCGTTGTGAGAGAACAATTGTCGCCACGTCAACACCGAGATGGGGACATCCGAAACTCCGATCAACGTGCCAAAACGATGCACAAACGATGCTACGGTCGGCGACATGGTATACGCAAATTACCACCGTTACTAAATGGCGAACCAGTGTTGTTGAAATTAGATGGGGAGATCGAAGCAGTGGTCGACACCAAGCACTGTGTTCAGATGTGACCCGCAGAACCGGTCATATGTTGTGAAAACCGGTGCAGGTATCTGCTATCGCAGACATCGAAAGCACCTCCAAGGTGTGCCGAACTTGCTTCCACCAGTGCCCAACAATGTACCTGATGATACGGACATTCAGGCCAAGGATCCGCCGGACAATCCAGGTGATACAGTCGAGCTGCCAGTGAACGTTCCCGCCGGACTGAATAAATCGGCAGTGTATACCAGGTGTGGCCGCGCAGTTTGTCGGCCGGTAAAATTTGAGTAATATTACGTGGTTCGATTTAAACTTTGAAAGAGGGGAGATGTCACGAAATCGTTAAATTAACCGGGACAAACATTTCAGTGTGTGACACCGAGTTTTGCTGGACTCCGTGCTACGGGGGCTGACAACCAGTGTTGCCAAGTCCGCGGCTTTCCCGCGAAATTGGGCTAGTTTTACACCTGTTCCGCGGGGGAAAATAGCAGTTGCGTGTTGCTTTTTTGGGCTTCTTTTTATGCACATGCCACTATTTTTGGCTAGTTTAGAAAGTGGTGGTTTTAAGTCATGTGTTACATTAAGAGCCGTCTTATTCTACGTCTCATAATAAATACTGTGAACTACCAATTCATAGCCTCCCAATGTCTTTGAATATAGACACACACATTGCCACCTCCAGCCTGGGCCACCCAGTTGTCCATAAATAAGGGTAATAATCAATCTCGCGCGCCAGGGGTCGCTGCTGCTGATTACGTCAATACCAGCTCTTCTCTTCGTAGCGCTGTGGCGCTTACATTTTTCCGGCGTTAGAAACGTTCCGGTTGACGTTTCTGCGCATGCGCGATATATGTAAAATCATCAATGTGCAGCGAAAAGACAAAGTATTTATGGTATAAATATTACGTGTTATTCGTTACGATGTATATAACCTCTCAGCAAAGTTATTTGTCGCAAATTAACACGAGGCAAACAGGTTTTGAGGCATATCTAGTGCGCCATAATCCGTGACAATGATTTATAAAAAACCGTAATATTGTATTGCATTGAACGACATTTTAAGAAACTCTTCACAGTAATCATCACAGGAAAGTTAACGAATAGCTCGTGGCATTTATACCGATAATGCTTTGTTGAGTCGCTGGACATTGATGATTTTACCTTCTGAATCAGAACATCGTAGGACTGCAGCTGTTGTATATGATTGCATCACGGAAGTCGATCGCAAGTTCATTATCACACCCACTTACCTTGTTCTATCCCACAAACGGTCACTGTGCGATTACATCTTCCATTTCTTGCCGTGCGATGCACAATAGCCGCCTGAGTCCTTAGAATGCCAATGAGGCAACTAGGACATGGCCGATATAGAACAATGTTCGTTCATGTCCGACGGCGCTTATCATTACCACAGCTATTAAATAGGAACTGGGACACTCCCTACGATGGGACCAAACGCGCACAGATCTAGCTCAAACTTGGACATGTTGTCGGTTAGTGCGGTATCTGTTTTAAGTTTTGATCTCATCCGTGTGAGGACGCTGTATGTTGAAGAGCCCAAGCTCGGATGTGTTAACTGTCATTACTCACGCCAATGTGACGTCATAATGCCACCGCGATTATAGAACGTAACTTGCGGTAACTGTTTTTTAGTCTCGCCAAAAAGATAACCTGGTGAATTTATCTAGTATCACTGCTAGATATCGTCAGATGGCATCACTGTTTGGATTAATTCACAGGTCTGCATATAAAATAATAAGTAATGCTTATTATAGTTTGTATGCTTTTAATTACGAAATTAAGTTAACATAAAATCAATATATAAAACTAAAAGCGTGCGTGCGTGTGTGTTTTATGACAGACTAACAACAGAAAATCGTCATTTTTATTTTGTGTTGTTCTCTCGATTGATACTCCGAAGTTTAGCCACAGCGCCACTGCGCCACAGCGCCACTGCGAAAAAGCGAGTGGACGTCGAAGACGAAGCCAAAGATGGACAAAACGAATATTCTAACGGCAAAGACAGGAAGACCACCAAGGAAGACGCAGAAAGATAAGGAGATAAAATGTACAGGACACAGAACGGACAGCCGATAGCCTCGATGGAAAAAGAGCAGGAGAACGTGACAACTACACTACAGCCATCGACACGTTCAGTTTATTACGCCTTCGTTAGATCTCGGTTATATAAGTCTGTCATATCAGTCTAGTTTATGTAACTATAATAAACTTGCCACTGGCATCCCGCAGTGGCTGGTGTAACATCAGTGCTGGCGTCGAGACGGTCAGCCATAGGTCTGTTCCGTTATCTGACCACTCAAGCTGCCGTAAGTGATACGTCGGCTATCGGTGAGACGTACGGGCGACTAGACAGAGGTTTCTTCGCGCGAGGTCGATCAATGAGGACCGACCTCATTTCGCTAATTTTCTCCGATGTTTGCATTTCGCGTAGGACTATTTTACGTGGCAAGTTGTCCTAGTTTGCGAGGATGTCTCTACACGGATTCTGGCTAAGGGTGTGTGTGTGTGTGTGTGTGTGTGTGTGTGTGTGTGTGTGTGTGTGTGTGTGTGTGTGTGTGTGTGTGTGTGTGTGGTGTGGTGTGTGTGTGTGTGTGTGTGTGTGTGTGTGTGTGTGTGTGTGTGTGCGTGTGCGTGTGCGTGTGCGTGTTCGTGTGTGTAACATTACATATATTGGTTTGTACTACAAATACCTTTCACTTATTTTATATTACAATGCCTAGACTTACATTACTGTATTGTTTTTTTTTCTTCTGCACATCGCATCTTTTAATATAAATTTGGTGACCATTTATTTTAGTGGCTTCTCTCATAGCGACTGTTGTCTTAACATGGTACATAACTTATTTTGTGCTATTTTAGGACCTACACAGAGCACACACACACTATATATATATATATATATATATATAATATATATAATAATTAATATATATATATATATATATATATATATATATATAAATTAATAAATAAAGTATAATAATTAACTTATTTACATGTCTCATAACTTTTAAGTTATACCTTGTATACTGATGGTGCTATGTATAGATGTTCTGGGTCAATTATATAAAGTATATAATAATTATTTGTTTGACTACTGGTGTCTGCGTAGTAGGACTCTGTTCAATAGTTTATAGCGCGTGCGTAAGGTGGCTGGTGCTGCTGTGGCGTGGCGTGGCGTGGCTGTGGCTGGGTGGCGTGCGTGCGTGGCGTGGCGTGTTGCGTTGGCTTGGCGTGGCGTGGCGTGGCGTGCTGCGTGGCGTGGCGTGGCGTGGCGTGGCGTGGCGTGGCGTGGCGTGGCGTGGCGTGGCGTGGCGTGGCGTGGCGTGGCGTGGCGTGGCGTGGCGTGGCGTGGCGTGCGTGGCGTAGCGTGGCGTTAGCGTAGCGTGGCGTGCGTGGCGTGGCGTGGCGTGGCGTGGCGTGAGCTGGCGTAGCGTGCGTAGCGTGGCTGGCTAGCGTGGCTGTGCTATGTGTGCGTGTGCTGTGCGTGCGTCTGCTGCGTAGGCTGGCATGTGGCTAGGCGTAGCGTGGCTTATGTGTACGTGGCTAGCTGTTGCTGATGCTAGCGTGCTGATGCGTATGGTCTGTGCGTGCGTAGCGTGCGTGGCGTGTAGCGTAGTGCTTGCTGCTGCTGTGTGCTGCTGTGTACTGCTGTATGGCGTGCGTGCGTGCGTGGCGTGCGTGGCGTGGTAGCGTGGCGTGGCGTGGCGTGGCGTGCGTGGCGTGGCGTGCGTGAGCGTGGCGTGCGTGGCGTGGCGTGGCGTGTAGCGTGGCGTGGCGTGGCGTGGCGTGGCGTGGCGTGGCGTGGCGTGGCGTGCGTGCGTGGCGTAGCGTGGCTAGCGTGGCGTGGCGTGGCGTGGCGTGGCGTGCGTGCGTGGCGTGGCGTGGCGTGGCGTGGCGTGGCGTGGCGTGGCGTGGCGTGGCGTGGCGTGGCGTGGCGTGGCGTGGCGTGGCGTGGCGTGGCGTGGCGTGGCGTGGCGTGGCGTGGCGTGGCGTGGCGTGGCGTGGCGTGGCGTGGCGTGGCGTGGCGTGGCGTGGCGTGGCGTGGCGTGGCGTGGCGTGGCGTGGCGTGGCGTGGCGTGGCGTGGCGTGGCGTGGCGTGGCGTGGCGTGGCGTGGCGTGGCGTGGCGTGGCGTGGCGTGGCGTGGCGTGGCGTGGCGTGGCGTGGCGTGGCGTGGCGTGGCGTGGCGTGGCGTGGCGTGGCGTGGCGTGGCGTGGCGTGGCGTGGCGTGGCGTGGCGTGGCGTGGCGTGGCGTACAATAATAGCATATAGGATTAGTTCCCTTTGTTCATTTTTTTTATTATTATAAGTTAATAAACTATAACCTTAATAAAAGTAGCACAGATATGAAAGTAGTTAATAACTTCGGAAGGGAAATATATAGTAAACTAATTACACATTCAAGATAAGAAAAATACAGCAACAAAGGTACGTACATTCCAGAAGTAGTTATGCTATTGCATTCAGTCAGTTCAGTTGGTATATGCACAACATAAACACATGATCCGTGATAATACATGACGTATGTAAACACACACACCGTGGTACCTGCGGTCACCGACGACGATGATGACGACGACTCTGGTGGCTGTTGAGCTGTGAACGGTGACCGGAAATGGTGGAGCTAACAGAGACACATCAGCTGTAGCAGAGTCAGCATTGCGTTCGTTCTCTTGGCGCTGAAAGAGAGACACATCAGCGGTAGCAGAGTCAGCATTGCGTTCGTTCTCTTGGCGCTGAAAGAGAGACACATCAGCGGTAGCAGAGTCAGCATTGCGTTCGTTCTCTTGGCGCTGAAACAGAGACACATCAGCGGTAGCAGAGTCAGCATTGCGTTCGTTCTCTTGGCGCTGAAACAGAGACACATCAGCGGTAGCAGAGTCAGCATTGCGTTCGTTCTCTTGGCGCTGAAACAGAGACACATCAGCGGTAGCAGAGTCAGCATTGCGTTCGTTCTCTTGGCGCTGAAACAGAGACACATCAGCGGTAGCAGAGTCAGCATTGCGTTCAAGATTTGTCCCAGTAGTTAATGTTGTAACACGTGGACAGGCGATATTAGACAAAATATGGACGAATATGGAGGAGGTGTACACCCCGCCTGTTACTATTTCCGAACTGGGGTCATCGGACCATAACATGGTTTTGCTTAAACCTAAAGCGAAAAACTCAGTTGATACTGGATGCGTGACACGGTTAACCGTAAGGTGTATGGGGCCAAAAGAAAAAGCCACATTCAGTATGGCTTTATCAGCCATCAAATGGGAACCCCTATTTAGGCTTGATTCATGTGCAGATCAGTATTCATATTATCAAACGGTTATTTGCAACCTGATGGAAATATGCTTTCCTACTAAAATTGTTACGAGGCATACGGCTGATAAGCCATGGGTCACAGACTGGTTCAGAGACTTAGTTCGTAAAAGACAGCGAGCTCACATGAGTGGTGATTTGAATCAAGCAAAAATATTGCGTAATAAGGTCAACCGAGCCGCTTCGAAACTTAAGTATAATTTTTACCAAACACAAATTGCAGCAATGCATGAATCGGGATCCCACGATTGGTGGAAGCATATGAAAACAATAATGGGACTTAAAACAAATGGCAAATCATGCATGCAAGGTCTAGCTAACAAAACAACGGATGGTGATTGTGGCTTACTGGCCAATACAATGAATGATTTCTTTGTGTCTGTGAGTGACCATTTGCCTCGGTTAAATAAGAGTCACAAGGTGTTCGACATTAACGAGGAACTGCAGGATCAGTATGTGATAAGCGTATGTACTACCTTTAAAGCCTTGGAGAGTGTTAAAGCCAACAAGGCTACTGGGCCTGACAACATCCCTGAATGGGTGTTAAGAAATTATGCAAATGTTCTCGCCCCTCCATTAACTGCTATTTTTAACAAATTCATTAAGAGAAGGTGTACTCCCTATGGAATGGAAAATGGCCAATGTAATACCGTTGCCAAAAACAAGCCCCCCTGTGTCGATTGAAAAAGACATTAGACCAATTTCACTAACTCCAATAGCTGCCAAGGTGTTTGAATCAATAATAATGAAATGGGTGGATGAAACAATTGAAGGTGAAATTGATGCTAAGCAATTTGGGGGAATTAGCGGAACGTCCACAACAGACGTTCTTGTCGAACTGGTTCATATGTGGTATAAGGCGACAGATAAATTGAATTCTTATGTCAGAGTTGTAATGCTAGACTTTAGCAAAGCGTTTGATCTTATTAATCATCATTTGTTGCTAGATAAGCTACAGTCGTATGGGTTGCCCGCACATATTTTAAGATGGATGGCAACATTTCTATTAGACAGAACTCAACGAGTAAAAATAGGAAATGAATATTCCCATTCTGGTCATCCCAATGGGGGAGTACCGCAAGGGACATTGTCTGGACCTAAATGTTTCCTTGTTTATATAAATGATTTAAGAACGACTGTTCCATTATATAAGTATGTAGACGACAGTACGTTATTTGAAATATGCGACAGAAATGATGTATCTGTTATACAAGAGTCGGTTGATATTGCTGCTAGATGGACAGAACAGAATGACATGAAAATTAATTCGGAAAAATCAAAAGAAATAATCATTAGTTTTGCACAAGATGGCAATTTCAGAAGCACTATCCCGAATATAAAGATTGATGGGAGGGATATAGCACAAGTTTGCCATGCCAAACTATTAGGTGTGACCATTTCTCAGGATCTGACATGGAACAAACACGTGGATAATATTGTGAAAAAGGCTGGTAAACGCTTGTACATGTTATATCAGTTAAAGCGTGCAGGGATTACCCAGAAAGATCTGGTCAGTGTATATGTTAGTGTGGTGAGACCAGTTCTAGAATATGCATGTCCTGTATGGCACACTAACTTGCCCCAATATTTGTCTGACAATATTGAAGTTATACAAAAAAGGGCACTAAAATGTATTTTTCCTGGATTGGGTTACGCGGAAATACTTAGACGTGTTAACCTGGATACGTTGAATGTAAGACGGGACAGCATTTGTCAAAAATATTTTGATAACATTAAAGTCGGCACACACAGATTAAATTATCTGCTGCCTGACAAAAGACATATCAAATATAATGTTAGACAACAAAATGTGTACCCGTTACCAGTTACTAGAACGAATAGATTCCGTAACTCCTTTATACCGTGGGCTTTATACAACTGTCAGTAAAAAGGCTATTAATATGGTATGATTTGCGGTATCAAATGTATTTATATTGTATTTGTATGATGTTTTGATGAGTTAATTGTAACCTATTGTAATGTCAATCCAACTCAGTTGAGTTGCTAATAAAACTTGTGTTATTATTATGTTCTCTTGGCGCTGAAACAGAGACACAATGACATTGAATCATTGTATACAACCGTAATGAGACGGTTTTGTAACAGACCCTGAAATATACACAAGTTGACTTCTAATCACCTTAAGCAAAACAGAAAGAGATGCGATTTGTAATTAAAAAAATTGTTTAATTATGGTACATATTTTGTAAGTATTGTACATAAAACGTTACGAAACAAAAGACCAGGAAAACATTTCATAATTAAACGTTTCAACGTACTGTCAACTCTTGACAGCGGGCTTACCGTTCTTCCGGACTGGTTCAGAGTAGCTGGCGAGGCCGACGACCCGGAAGCTATCGCGGTGGCTCCTGGGACTGCAGCCGGTGCTTGTCACTACACTCTAGCACAAGAAGTAAAATGAGCTTCACTCGAAATTGAGGAAGAAAATGAGAGTTCTATCGCCAGGAAGGCGCGGACGAACTCGCCGATTGTGCAGGAGATTTTGCGGAAACAATAGTGTTGTTTTCGACTGCCCGACTCGAGATTCTTGCTGTCGCCCGAAGTCGAAAGCATGACGTCCATGACGTGTACGTCAGACGCGACGTCGTCGCCAGGATATCTGAAACACAGCTCATAGGAGATTGTCACAGCCAGCGTGTCGACGACGCGACGAGAGTGTTTCAATCGATTGTGGTGGCACTGTCGTTCCAACCGTCATAACGATTCCTTCCAGCAACTCGAATACGATACTGGGACATGGAACACCAGTCCATGTTCAACTGTTATGGAAAGCCGTTGTCATGGAAACAGAAGGGTGAAAGACATGCTGAGATGCTGTAGGATGCAAATTGTGAAATACACAAACGACCACTTACGTTGTACAAACTTACCATGTACAAACACCTTTACTTCGCACAGCGCTAGTACCGAATCGACATCGTCAATTTGTATGACCAGATAGCGCCCTATTGCATTCTTCTCACACTCTATGACCCGCCGTCTTTCTGGGAGTGGTCCGTCAATCGTAGCACAGATCGCGTCCATGGCGATGGCAGATGACCAGTCAGTCGTTGGCCAAGTGTCCATCATCCCCACTCGCAAATTGTGAAGTCTCTCGGGTCTATCTGAATACAATTAACGGAATGCATTGTCATACTAATACGGGTTCCTAAATGGCAGCTAATTTTCAATTTTCGAAACCTCCACGGAAACTGAGAGCGCCACGTAAAGTAAAGGTAAAGGTGAGTTCTTATATAGACCAGTTTCCAGTCAACAGGATTGTTTAATGCGTTTCACACTTCATTTCCTTGGTAGATCTATTCAATCAGACACCATCTCAACTTCTCTAGGAAGCATCCAGCCACGTTGCAGTTAGTGCATTAGGCTGCTTGTACAAATACCCACTATTATCTATAGCCAGGCACTCATTCATAGAGTTGTGTGAACTGGAATAACGTAGAGTGACAAAACTTCCCGAAGCCACGGTTTCAAAAGGCAGCACAGGATTCGAACCCTTACTCGACAGATCGAAGCTCTACCCTTGAACCACTGCGCTCTACTCATACTTACGATCAACCCGATTGTAGATGTGGACTGAGAGTACGACACGTTCATACTCCAGGTCCGCGGCCCACCACGGGTAGTTCGCCCCAGCGTTAGTATGCGTGCAGCTGCCTCCAGCGCCGAGGTTGCCATTGGTATTGCCGTCAACCGCTTTGTCCGACCCATATTGCTTGTACACAGACGACTGTCTCGTACGACGCCCTAACGCTACGTTCATCTCGGTGATTCCCTCTGAAACAATAGCGATAAACACCTCCTATTTACATTTTTAAGTGGACAAATTCACTCGCCCGGGGTGGACTGGTCGTTTATCAAGACATTGTTATTATTCGCACCGTGCAGAGGCGAGACCAGAAATTATATCGTCATCAGAACGATTTTAAGTCTCACGTAGAGTAAATAGTAACACTTGCTGTCCTTTGTCTGGGGCTGTGTAACTGGGCTATTCTTATATGTTGCATACGTTAACTTGAGAAACTGTCCTATCCTCAGCCCGTACGTAAATTATGCGAAATTCACCCGACCCACTCCACCCCCCGATTACTTTGATTTGGTTTATTATCTATATGGGTCTCCAAGAACGTCCCGCCGTTGAAATTTGGGTCGCAGTTGAAAATGGCTACGGATCACTATTCTACGCATAGCTTTTTTCTGCTCCATATTTAAACTCACCTTCTAAAGCGAATGCGAACAACAGCATCAGCCAAAACATGACGGAAGCTTCGTGCTTTACGTCCATCATTGCAGCGATTTGTCACAACAATGTCAGTCTCCCACTGTTACGTCACTGTTTCTATGATGATGACGTGGCATAGACCAATGACATGGTGTGTTTATGTTACGAAACAACGAACTCGCTGACATGTGCAAGTGATTGCTGTCATTCGACTGTTCCGCAATCCAAACACATGCAACATCGGCCGTCAAACGGGAGAGAAAGCTTTGGATAACACACGACTATTGTTTGAAATTGAATTAAAACTGCAACATCATGCTTTCAGAGAAAGCACTGAGTCGGTTGCTAAAAACATGTTTAATAATACAGCAGTACCCATGTCACGCATAATAAATCATTTTTGCGCGCTGTAGCGGTTTTGTTATGTAATAATAAATGCAAGAAAGGAAGCACATCAAAAATAATTAACGTAAACTATAATATGCATTCTCTCATTCACTCTTTCACTCATTCGCTCAAACGTGGGCTTAAACAAGTTATCCGAATACGTATCCAGTTTAATTTTGGCTATGTATCGTCTGCTAGTTCGCGCCTGAATTTGACGTGTTTCGCAGTAGATCGCTAGTGGGTTTCGGCGGAGAGACTAAGCCGGCCGCTTGGGGCGCCTCTGTTCGGCCGCGAAACTTTGATCACCCTCGCTGGGCGCAGTCAGTGAGCGAACGGAACCAATCGCTAGTCGAAAACTGCAATATTTAAATACAAGACAAACACAAATTAAGTGGGCCTACCATACACACTTGTCGTTCTCGGCAAAACATCAAATAGACGGAAATTGTTGCAATGCTAAGGCGGGTTTGCCCTATGCAACGCTGCTGCTTGCAACGTGAGTCACGGTTGCTTGCAACACCGTTACAGCCAGATCGCCTAGTGTAAACATAAAATCGCATGCAGTGGCGTCTCATGAGACCGCTGCTTGCAACGGTCTCATGGATAGGGAAGGTTCTATTCCGTGCAACATTGTCCCTTGGTTCCATGGAATTTGTCCAAATAAATACATATTTAGTAATACAGCAGTACCCTTGTCACGCATAATAAATCATTTATGCGCGCTGTAGCGGTTTTGTTATGTTCATTAATAACAAATGCAAGAAAGGAAGCGCATCAATAAATGATTAACATAAACTATAATATGCATGGTTCACTCATATGTTAATTCGGCAGTCACCATGTTTACGCTGATCACAGTAGACGTTAACCATTGTCACGCATGTAAGAAGTCCACAACACTCAAAACGAGGTTAAACGACATCCTGGACCGGATATACATTCCAGACTGGTTAGCTGCGAACCGTAACGTCGCGCTAACCTTTGCCATGAACCGCTAACCTTTGCCATGAACCGCTAACATTTGCCATGAACCGCTAACCTTTGACATGAACCGCTAACCTTCGACGTTCTGGACCGCCATAGTGGCTGGTAGGTCGTGCAAGTGGCTGGCAGAGTTCCGTGGTCTAGTGCGGGCATCGGCGGTAATGATGACAGGCAGTGATGCGCATTAGCCGTGATGATTTTTTTATAACCCTAACCCTAACCCACTAACAAGAAACCCCCCCCCCCCCCCCCCCCCCCCCCCCCCCCCCTCCCCTCTCTCTCTCTCTCTCTCCCTCTCTCTCTCTCTCTCTCTCTCTCTCCTCTCTCTCTCCTCTCTCTCTCTCTCTCTCTCTCTCCTCTCTCTCTCTCCTCTCTCCCTCTCTCTCTCTCTCTCTCTCTCTCTCTCTCTCTCTCTCTCTCTCTCTCTCTCTCTCTCTCTCTCTCTCTCTCTCTCTCTCTCTCTCTCTCCTCTCTCTCTCTCTCTCTCTCTCTCTCTCTCTCTCTCTCTCTCTCTCTCTCTCTCTCTCTCTCTCTCTCTCTCTCTCTCTCTCTCTCTCTCTCTCTCTCTCTCTCTCTCTCTCTCTCTCTCTCTCTCTCTCTCTCTCTCTCTCTCTCTCTCTCTCTCCCCCCCCCTCTCTCTCTCTCTCTCTCTCTCTCTCTCTCTCTCTCTCTCTCTCTCTCTCTCTCTCTCTCTCTCTCTCTCTCTCTCTCTCTCTCTCTCTCTCTCTCTCTCTCTCTCTCTCTCTCTCTCTCTCTCTCTCTCTCTCTCTCTCTCTCTCTCTCTCTCTCTCTCTCTCTCTCTCTCTCTCTCTCTCTCTCTCTCTCTCTCTCTCTCTCTCTCTCCCTCTCTCTGTCCTAAGACGACATATATGCATCATGTTTTTAACTAGAAAACAGTGACGCACGATTCAATGAACACTTTTACTAAACGTTTTGTTATATATATATATATATATATATATATATATATATATATATATATATATATATATATATATATAAATTTTATAATTGATATAAAATTTATATATATATATATATATATATATATATATATATATATATATATATACGGTAGGGAGATGGTCCTTTGTCAGGCAAGTGTTTACCATCATCGCTGATGAAGACTGACATGTACTGATTGTTTAGACACTCTGCCTTGGCTTGGTCGGTTATGTGGAGGCCAGTTGTATCAGAGAGAATAGGGATACCCACGTTTTCAATTCTACTGAGATTGGCAAATGACCAAAACTTCTGGTTTTCTCCGTCAAGCAGACTAGCTCCAACCATGTTTCGGGTGTAGCCATCATGTCACGCAATGTCTAGGATGCGAATGGATCATTAGTATTGGGATTTTCACCAGTCGTGTATCCGTCTTCAAATTCTGGCGGGTACTTGCGATGTTCCCACGACTGGCGCAGTAGCGCAGGGCGAAGACAATTGGTATAATTTTATAGTTCGACTCCGCTCATTTCCACGGTTTGCGGAAACAATTAGCGCGCCGCAACGACTACTGGCTTGAGAGGATGCTGCAGTTTATATTCAGTACAATTAGTCCAGGCCATTTTATTTTCTACTTTTTTGTCTATAGATATTTAATAACTTGTCTCCATTATTAAAAGCATACATACATTATAAACAGTACAAATTATTATAAACGTAAACCTATGAATTAATGCCAAACGGTGCTGCCGTCTGATGGCTTCGACCAGTTACATTACATAAGCAAAGGATACGTCATCTTCTCGGCGAACTTACGCAGCCAAGCGACAGTCGGTTAAGCGAGTTATAAAACAAATAATAATATACTTATATAGTCCAAAATCTAGTTAAAACTATTCAGGGCGTTTTACATATACACGTTGTCGATATTCCTTAACATTAATTACTGAAACATATGACTAAAAGTAAGTCTCCATTCTCAAAATGCCATATAAACAGACTAATAAAAGCATATTAAATAAACAAATAAAATATAGAAGGCTAAAATACATCAATCTAAGACGTAACTAAAGAAGATAGAAGTAAAGTTCTCTTTAAGAATGATGCAGTCACAAATTGTCAGTTCACATTTTGTCAATGCAGCAATTAAAATATGTTTTAACATAGTGATTTTAATGCACTCTTAAACGCGTCCTCGTTGTACAGTTGTCGTACTGGGAAAGGTAGTCGTTTCCATAGGTCCGGAACAGCTACGGGGAAACTCGCGTCCCCAGCTGTGTCCAAGTCTTTTAAGCTGTTTGGTTCCCTCTGAGCGAAATGATCTGGTTGGCGTGTAGATGCAGATAAGGTCACGCAAGTACACTGGTCCACGACAGTTGACCGCTCTGTGGGCGAGTAGCACGTTCACGAACCGGCAGCCAATGGAGTCCTTTCAGCACAGGCGAGATGTTGGCATATTTTTGCACATAGCCTGACAAAGTTATTTGTGTCAACTGTGCCATGTAACAGAGAATTACAGTAGTCAAGCCTTGATGTCACTAGTGCGTTGACCACCCTCTCCCTTGTCTGTCACGGCAGGAACTTGTTAATCTGACCGATGTGATCGATGTGGAAATAGCAGCATCGTGCGATTTATGTTGTTGGCAGACATGTCCATGTGATTGTCCAAGTACACACCAACGTTTCTTACTTGATCAACGTTTTGGTGAGTGCATCACCAACACTGATGCCGAGTTCGTTAACTAATTTCTTTGCAGACACAGGCACAATCGGAAAGAAATGAGACTAAAGAGATAGTAGTGAGGCATTTTTATTTTAAACCCTGTAATGTAGCAGACTCCCGGAGATTCTTCTGGAAAGCGGTTTTATTATCTTGAAATAACTGAGACAACTCCAATTTTAGCTCTTTCTCTTGTCTGAACCGACCAACGACTGAGTCAAGAAGGAATACTGTTGCATGATAGAACATGGTTGGTCATAACAATGTCGAATTCCTAGCGCGGGTCTCGCAGGCCAACTGGAAACCGTCCGCGGGCCAAATTTGGCCCGCGGGCTAGGGTTTGCGGAACATTGCACAATGGAGTCTAGCTCCGAAGTCGAGACTATTATTTCATTCATTCGTTCATTCTTTCATTCGTTCACTTTTTCAATCATTCACTCATCCACTCATCCACTCATCCACTCATTCATTCATTCACTCATTCACTCATTCACACATTCACCCATTCATACATTCACTCATCCGCTCAGTCGCCCATTCACCCACTCACTCATTCACCCATTCACTCATTCACGCATTCTCTCATTCGTTTAATTGTGGCTATGTATCGTCTGCTAGTTCGCGCCTGAATTTGACGTGTTTCGCATTAGATCGCTAGAGGGTTTCGGCGGAGAGATTAAGCCGGCCGCTTGGGGCGCCTCTGTTCGGTCGCGAAACTTTGATCACCCTCGCTGCGCGCAGTCAGTGAGCGAACACAGCCAATCGCTAGTCGAAAACTGCAATATTTAAATACAAGACAAACACAAATTAAGTGGGCCTACCATACACACTCGTCGTTCTCGGCAAAACATCACATAGACGGAAATTGTTGCAATGCTATGGGGGGTTTACACTATGCAACGCTGCTGCTTGCAACGTGAGTTACGGTTGCTTGCAACACCGTTGCTATGCCTATGGAACGATATTAGGGCCATAATTCAACATGTCATATTATGGCAGATAATCTGCAATAATATGAAATCAGGCATAATGAAGACAGGCATAATACGAATTCAGCCATAATACGAAGCGAGCTAGCATAATCTGAGCAAGCATAATGCAAGCAAGCATAATGCGAGCAAGCATAATGCAAGCAAGCATAATGCGACCAGGCATAATACGAACACGCATAATCAGCACTCGCTAACCTTTTAGAGTTTGTGCTGCCATCTAGCGAACATCGACAACTTGGAAATACTGAAGTATCCCTTGCATTAAAATGTAATGCGCTGTGGGGCCGCTGCGCAGGTGTGTGCTTCCGTTTAAGAATTGTCTGCTGTGGTGTTTGAAAGTTTACGACTTTTCGTAAATTTAGGGCTAGGTAAGCTGGTAAGAGTTGTCAGCTGCTCTTTTTTCAAATTATATGATCGTTAGAGTAAGATAGGTACATATTTAGCACGTTTGTTTGCTAATTTTGTTCTGTATGAAATACAAATCGCTTTACTAATAATAATTTTACTATAAAATTGTAAATTATTAAATTGATTTGTACTTCATAAAAATGTTAGTGAAAAATGAATTTTCCCCGATCTTTGTACGTGATCGTCACCATGTCGTAGCAATTTTAATGATTAGGTCCAGGATTGAAATTGAAATAAAATATAACACCTAGTCAAATTGGTAGGTCGGGACTATAGACATAATTATATAGTAGGGTGGTCGGACCAAATTGTTCTTTAGAATTTTTTTTAAATGTTCCCTGATAGTGATAGTAGTCACTATAAGAAGTATAATGGTAGTTGTTTCATGAAATATTAAGCAAACTACAGATGTTTAATGTTACAAATTTCATGACATTTTCTGATGGATTGCATGTTAATATATGCAATGTTGCTTATAAACCACACACATTCCCCCCCAGTCATAATCACTAATTGAAGTGCAACCGTGCTTGTTTCATTTATGTAGATGGAATATTAAGGAAACTGCAATTTTATGAAATTTGAAATTAAACATTTTCCGACAATTTTCTGAAAAATTTGATCTTGCCAATAAATCTTTCTTCTCTTCTTCTTCTTCTATTAATCAGCCAACATCAATGTTGTGATGATTATGCTGATTTGTGGAGGTCGCAGTAGACACTTCTGAAATGTAGTGAAAGGGTGTGTGGCATAGTAGAGGGGGTAGTAGACATAAGAGGGGAGGGGGAAGGGGAGGGGTGGTCTGTCTGGTTACAGGTGGGCAGCAAGCCTGGTCTTGAAACAGTCCAGGGACTTGGCTGCCACTATTTCCTGGGGCAGGCTGTTCCATTCGGGGATGGTCCGGGGGAAGAATGACATCTGTCTCTACTGTGTCCTGCTGTCTGTACTGTGTCCATCTTTAGAATTGCTTTCATTTTTTCTTCTGATAATAGTAATTCATTAAAATGTAATGGTGCTGCCTTCAAGTACATAGATTAAATATTAATGAAACTGCAAT
Source organism: Ridgeia piscesae (assembly GCA_025642075.2). Lineage (NCBI taxonomy): Eukaryota > Metazoa > Annelida > Polychaeta > Sabellida > Siboglinidae > Ridgeia > Ridgeia piscesae. Next base: position 34,076 of record JAODUO010002206.1, read on the forward strand.
GGTATTTTAAACAAATGGTTTTATTTTTCCTGAACATTCTCCTATTTTATTTTGTACCTAAATCACTAAAAAAAATATGAGAAGGCCAATATATACCTAATATTTTATCCAATTAATATATTTCAACAATGTTGTACAAATCACATATATTCTCAAAATTAAATACTAATTCATGTAAAACTGTCATCAAAGAATACGACATAAAATGTCATATTTAATATAATTGAAAAACAATATGATAAATTATCATATTCTTAATAAAAAAAATTGTAAATTTAATGTAGCCAAGCCAACACACAAAAGTACGAATAGTATGCTAAAAAAGGAAAATAATACCAATACATAAACTAATATAAATTAGCTACATTAAACATGGCAGTAATTAATTAGTTTACACAGTTACATGTGCAAGCATAAGTACTTTGTCATCTGTATCCAACTGTTATTTGTCCGTTACCTGTTGCCATACAATTCCTTAGTTAACATATTAACAAATATAACTTCTTCTTTTCAGAATGACTCGGCTATGTATGGCATTGACTGGGAGCAACCGACTCCATTCACTGCTGATTCCTGAAACTCAGGTGGTTCAGTGCCAACATCTTGAATGTTTGAATCCATTCTGATGTTTATGGGACTGATTAAAGGTAAAAGCAGTTACTCTTAACTGTGTAAGTTTTTTCAGTAAATTTATCAAGTCAT
>JAODUO010002207.1:0-27500 GCA_025642075.2 Ridgeia piscesae
CCGAGGCTGGCCGGGGTGGTAGCTGAAACATTTGGGCCCGCTGTACTGTGACTGGGCACTAGCTTCTCATGTTGTTGAGTATGCTTCCATTATATTCGAGTATATGCAACATTACTATATAAGGTATTATAATAAATTGGTACCAATGTGTAGGTAATTACACTATCTTTCAAATAAACACAACTTGTAGCAGTAAGAAATGAAGCCTTAAAAAGTTACGTTACGTAATATATCATGTTATAGTAAAACATTGATATACTGGCACACCTGTTGTATTATGGTCAACTTTTTTAATTAATGAGAAAGCATATCTACATCCAATGTGAAGGAAATTATATGCCTTTAAAATAATGTTAACTTGGAAATTCAATAATAAAAGACCTACGCCCCAAAAACGGACACCCCTGTCATTTTTCTGAATCTGACCTACTTTTCTGAGGAACAGGGCTTTACACAAAAAAAGGCTGAGGTCTAAAGGGTTAATTAACACAATAGGTAGACAGAAATTAGACACAAATAGTCGAGAGATCACAAAGACCAACTGATGCTGGCCCCACTCCACAACTCTCAACAAGGGACATAGGGGGAGAAGCGATGATGACCTCGTTTTGACAGAGAAACAAACTACCTACCTCTTTGTATGACTGCAGGATGTTTGAGCCTGACACTGAGACAATGATGTCGATTTGGTGAATGATGTAGAGAGGCTCGTCCTGAACCTGGTAGGGCAGGAAGGCCATGTTGTCTGCCATGTAGATCAGCTCACTCAACGTTGCTTTCTGCAATCACCCACAAACATACACAATATTCCACATACACACATAATGCAGTCTGCATCCACATACACAAGCATTTTATCTCATGAAAATTAATGTATTAGCATACAAATGCAGTCTGCCTCCACAAGCATCTTATTTCATAGAAGTTAATGTAGTGGGGGCATTTTTGCTAGTATATCAAAAGGGGCAAACTTACTTAGGTTAGGTTATTGTTGACATTGTGTTCCATATAAACTTATATTATTTACAAGACTACCATAACAAGATGAGAGAACAGGTTGTATTCTGTACTTGAGACAACTAGGAGGTGCCAAGTCCAACAGTTTCAAAGACACCAAAATACTTCTGTTTTAAGTTATGACATCAACATCAATATATTTTTTACTCTTGGCATATTGCTTCATCACCATCAAACTTTATTAAATAGATGGACAACACATAGACGGGGGGGGGGGGCCTGGGTCGCTCTTGTGGAAACTGTCATAGATATGCGATTGTCCTTCTTATTTACGAACTTACTTATGTCTTCCACTGAATGTGATGACACTAATGGCGAAATATCACAAGAAAAAGGCTGACTATGAAAAACAGTACAGATTTGAACCATCCATCCTCATTTGTATGGTTATAAAATCATGCTAACACACAATCCCAACCCAGCATATCTACATGATGTATAAACCAAATGACATACCCCCGTTTCATCAAACATGTTGAGCAGAGACTGGAGTATGGCACGTCTCTGTCCACGGTTACTCCGGATCAGGGAGTAGATGAAGCTGTTCAGACTGATGATGTTGTCGTCATCCGTGCGGATCCCAAATCGGCTCAGATGGATCTTGCTGAGGATTTCTTGCAGTCTGTACAATCTTGTTTCCCCTGCATTGCCTTTATCTGGAGCACCAATGTAGCTGAGTTACAGGCATGGACCAATGACACCGTAAATATGCCAAGTTCTAAATCCAAGGCCGATTGTTTCACTTTTTTTATTATTTCCACTTTTTTTTTAAACGTTCCCTCAGATTCATCATTAAGTGAAATATTTTTCAAACAATGGTAACTCAAACTGTTAGCCATATAGCACTATCGCACAGCAAATGCTACGTTAATTATTGTTTTATCAACAACACACTAGTTATACACAGCTATTTGCTGTATTTACACAGATTCTTCGGTTATTATCTTTACCCTTAATTGTATTCTGCTACATGAATAATGTCATATTTCTGCAGATGGCACCGCATATAAAATCATTAAAGGCCAGCTTATCTGCAGGCAGTTATGGCCACAACAGACCCAAACTTCATCTGGTACAATGCGGGTCTACCATCTATCAATGCCAATCTTTCTAAACCTGCAAGTCTGTCTGGTGTTAATTGTTGTTACCTGAATGAAGCCCGGGTATTTCTTGTCGAGCTCTTGTACTTGTTGGTCAGCCTTTGCTCTGATGGTGCTGTCGCTGTCTGTTCCCTACTGATCAAATATGGTACAATCTGCAACAGCCCCACACACTAGTCAACATGCATTCTTTCACATGCAGAGTGCATCGTACATTACACTAATAACATTTATGTATTCATCAACCTAGTTAAGCCTGTATCTCTAGATGACCCCGCTTGTATTTCAAATTCAACACACCACAAATGATTACCTACCTGCACTGGGTGCATGCACAGTCATAGGGTGAGGGTGATTACACAATAAGGGTGATTACCTACCTGTACAGGATGCACGAGGCCCTGTCGTAGGATGAGGGTGATGACACTGAGTGCAATCATCCTCACTTGTGAGTGATGATGGAAGAAAGACTCAAGTATCTGTTTGATGTACACCTGTATGATTGTGCTGGCCATACTGCAAGAAAAACACACAACTCAAATAAACATCATGAGAACCCTTTTGTGGCAGATACGGATATTTATATATATATCACCATATTAAATAAAAAAAAAAGATCAATACTACTAGCTCATAACCAGCCAAAGAGAATTAATGCACACGTTTACATGGTTTAACGCATTTACATTGTCACAGTCTGATGCACTCGTCACTGCATAATTCTCTCAAGTAAGAGAAAGGTCCTTGTTATTCAGAAGTGAATGGTTCCAGGAGGCAGACAAATATAAAAGAAGGCAAACCATGTTGCCATCTTGGAGGATTTGCATGTTTCACCGCTACAAAATTACCATATTAAATCTAGATAAAGGATCATATCATTTTATAGAAATGTTCACACACGAATACATAAAAATGCACATTGAAACTAAAAAACTCTTAACTCATGCATTTCTCCAAAACTAGAGTTACTCCCCCAAAACAGCCATTTGACAGGAAGCACATGTGCTTCTGAAAACAGCAGTTTCCACGAGACAACTTACCCCGACTGTATATCGCCCATCTTCTTTAAATCCTCCTTGTTCTGCAGTTTCTTCCCTGTATCAAACAAACACATCAAATGTATTATTACATATCGCATTTATTTCCATTGCTAGCAAAAATGCACTGCTCCAGACGATGATGCTACAGACACAGATGCAAAAGACAATTTCCCAAATTTTTTATATCACTGTTTGTTGTGATGTATATCTGAGCAGTGTTTCACAGTGGTAGTTATGTAAAACATCCCCTATAGCCTAAACAATCACAAAAAAACATGCATGACAATGTGAACATTCAATTAACATCTGTTTAATGTCCAGTGTAAACCCTACATTCAATGATGGTAAGACCAATCAACAAATTGGAATTTTCAAGGCATTGCTTTATCATCTGAGTAGGTATAGATTAATCCATAAGTCTGGGATGCACTCCATTTAGATAGAAAACATTAACATGCACACACATAGACCACCACCACACATTGTTGTGGATGTATGAAAGCAGTTTATTATTGTCAGAATATTAATAATATTATTACACATAGTTCTGATGCAAACTCACGACACTGGGTATGACAATATTGAATTATATTGTTCATGGCTCCAAGAATGGTTTATTGTACGATTTAACTTACTTTTGAACAAAAGTTTGTCGACCAGTACTCATTGACAAACGTTTGCTCCAAAGTAAGTTAAATCATACAATAAACTGGGTATGACTGAGATGAACTTACACTCCTGATCAGCCTTGATCATCCTCGCCTCCTCCTCCATCAAGTACATGAGCATGTTGCGTAGCACCTGACAGCGCATCTTCAATGGTACCTCCTTGCGTGTCAGCAGGTCAATGTATAACTCCCGCATGTCCTGGCCCAGCATGTACTCATACTCTTGCGTCACAAAGAACCCTGCTCGCAAGAAACATCATAGTGTCAATCTGTGCAATAATCTGATAACTTGTAATTAATTACTCTTCCCAGGTACGAAGGCCCACATGTCTCTTTCTGTCCTCTCATCTACTAATTTGTGATGTATTTTAAAACACACAAGTGCAATAAAGGTAGCTTATTTTTGTCACTGGATAAATCGTATGGTGAAACTCTACTGCTAATGAGTGCATATCAACACGCTGTAATGATCACAATAGTTGCCATTAGATACTGACACAAATGTTGCTTGCATGTGAACTGCGTAACCATAACGATTGTCAATAAACGATTGCAAAACATAACTTTCAATCTGGACATTATTAACATAAAGTACTAATTCTAGTAAAAAGTGGAGATCACAAAATTAGTAATCATTGTACAAAATTATGAACAAACAACCCGTTAGATCAAGATAAATTTGCATATCTTCAGTTCAACTGACCTAGTCCTGCCAGGGCCTTGTGCATCACTTCCTCATCTTCGTGACGGATGAAGTAAAGCATCACATCGAAGACCTTGTCTCGAATGGACACCTGGATTAAATGACCACAACAATATAAATCTTCCCCACATTCATTCTAGATTAACATTCACTTTAGATCAGCTTTTCTTAGGGATGGTTACAAAACAGTAGTTGTTTAACATCAGACCACCTATGCCTGTTAGACTGCTACATGAATAACTTGTTTCAAACCGTTTTTAAGCGTAAATAAATACACCAAACTAACATTATGTAACATACATTTTTCCATTCTTTATAATTTCACGTTTAGCCATAACAAGGTATACCTACCTACATATGCTCAGTCAGATTTTTTTGTTAAAATGATCATAAAATAACCATAGTCCGTCATAGTTCACTTTCAGTTAATTTCAATGTTACACACTTCTTCATCTAAACATCTGTTTAATTCCCCAACAAGTTTATTAAAGTGAATAACCACCCACATACATCGTAATAAACAACAGGTGACAACACAACAAAGCCCTCAATCCTACCTTCTTTTCACCAAATTCCTGAGAGTCAAAATTGAAGCGTCGACAGTGCAGCCCGACGGTGTAGAGAGACCGTAGGAGGGTGGGTCGACTACTGGCCAACTGGGGACTGCTGGGGTCCTTCTGGTGCTCACACATCAGCTGAGTGAGCACACCTGCAACCACAGCCACTCAGTAACACACGGGTGTAGTCACAACTGGCAGTGACTAGCGGCCAGTACAGGCATCTATTTAATAACTACCACCACTGGATTGAAGATTCTGTCGTTTTAGGTGAGCTTTGGCAACAGTAGAGAGAAGAAACGAAATGGCATGCAGTAATGGGTGAAGGGGTGCACAAAGGGAGGGAATGGGAAGGAAATGATGTCTTCAGTGTGTATTCTCAGAGATGACACTAAAGACTGGACTTGCTAATGAGCCTGGCAATAAATTCAGGTTTTGACAAGTCAACATGCCATGGATACCAAGATTGTAATGTAGTCACCAGTGCCCGGGGTTGTGAGGATGATACACAACGCCAGTCTTCACAAGATAGGTCAGTAGATCACAGGTATATAAACTCTTTACTGTGCAAAACGCCTAAAATTGCTGGTGCCCCCCCTTGTGTGTGCAAAGCACCGAGATTTGAGAACCAGGATTTATTTGATGTTGCAACGTTTTTATTTAACCAAAAGGATATTTCAAATCATCTGCCCACAGCAGGGTGTAAAATAAGAACGCTATCCATGCAGTAGAGTTAATAGCACTGGCATGTTTACCCACACATACGTTTAGCTTCCAATACACTGACATCTATATTTCATCATCCTTTTACAATAATGCTAGAAATCAATACAGATAGTTATGTGTGACTGTATTTACAACTGCGCCAAAACAGCTAACACAGCTTTGCAGCACCTACAATACAAATATATGTAAGTTGTGATGGTGCTGCATGTATAGTTTGAATTTATACAGAAATTGCAAATCTTCTCGACATGTACAACATTGTAGTACTGCCCAACTGTATAACACTAATACTACCACATGATTGACTAAGGCATTAGCATGAAAACCAACAGACAGAAATCGTCCTAGTTGGAATCTCGTCATTTCTCTTCAATCTCGTCATTTAAGAATGATATAATCACAAGATTGCTCAGAGCTGGGCAAAATTGGCATTCGTTAGTGATAATAATTTCAAGTGCTATGTCCCTAGTAAAGTACCAGCTCTATATAAAGATACCACCAATGTTTGCAGCAGCTAGCTATGTGACTTTAAACAGTAATAACATAAACATGTTACAATTCATTACCACAAACAACATAAATAATAGACATGCACCTGGTGTTGGGACCAGGACAGCCCCAACAAGGGCTGAGAATCAGTGACATACCAGCATGCCGTGCTTGAGCACAAGTTTCATCATGTCTTCCTCGAGCTGAGCAAGGAAACTCTCGCTAGGGTGGTCCATGAGGGGCACTGCCAGTTCGAGGATCCTCGCAACATTGTGTAGCACCATGTAATCTCCTGGCGTCTATACAACATCCAAAACAAAATGAAAAGAAGCTGCCCCCATATACAGTTAGCGAAATGCCCCCCAAAACAATGTAATTATATGCACCTAGAAAACTTCACATTTGCTGATGAGTTATTGTACCATATCAGGTAATAATATAAAACCAGTTCTACAGCAACTGAAATGAAGCATTTTGTCTTTAAAAACAGGTGACTGTATCTCAGTTCTCCATACATTCTCTGACAAAAGAAAACATTTGAAAATATGCATGTTCACTGTCAACTAAGTGTAATCATCACTTCAAAGTGTAGTCAACATTTAGAAAGTTAATGCTGGCATCAACACTTAGCCTGACTACATTTTGTAAGCATCGTACAATTTAAAGTTGTCCAAATATCTCAGCATAACATGGTTACATGTGCAAACAGCTTGGCTATGATGGCCAACTTACATTGCACTTGATGTTGAGGTACGGCTGTATGGTGTTGGCGTGTGGTATCAGCATCTCTGGTTTCACCTTGCAGAAGAGGTAGAGTGTGTTGAAGCAAGAGATGAGTCGTGAACTGCACGTTGCACGTAGAAGCAGTAACACCACATGTGAGAGAGAGAGAGAGAGAGAGAGAGAGAGAGAGAGAGAGAGAGAGAGAGGAGGAGAGAGAGAGAGAGAGAGAGAGGAGGGAGAGAGAGAGAGAGAGAGAGAGAGGAGGGAGAGAGGAGGAGAGAGAGAGAGAGAGAGGGGAGAGAGGGGAGAGGAAAGGGGAGAGAGAGAGAGAGAGAGAGAGAGAGAGAGAGAGAGAGAGAGAGAGAGAGAGAGAGAGAGAGAGAGAGAGAGAGAGAGAGAGAGAGAGAGAGAGAGAGAGAGAGAGAGAGAGAGAGAGAGAGAGAGAGAGAGAGAGAGAGAGAGAGAGAGAGAGAGAGAGAGAGAGAGAGAGAGAGAGAGAGAGAGAGAGAGAGAGAGAGAGAGAGAGAGAGAGAGAGAGAGAGAGAGAGAGAGAGAGAGAGAGAGAGAGAGAGAGAGAGAGAGAGAGAGAGAGAGAGAGAGAGAGAGAGAGAGAGAGAGAGAGAGGAAAAGAGAGAGAGAGAAAAAGAGAGAGAGAGAGAGAGAGAGAGAGAGAGAGAGAGAGAGAGAGAGAGAGAGAGAGAGAGAGGAGCCCACACTATAACTAGATCTCCCACATTCTCCACCACTTCAACACGAGGGCGGTAATGAAAACAAACAATGTAAGTTCTTCACTTTAACCTTTACTCCCTGGAAGGCCTGTTCAAATTAACACAGACTTTACCCTGGCAATATTTACTTCTGCTTCGTAAGGGAGAGAGTTTGACTATTTACGACAACTAATTGTAACCCCAACAATGATAGCTATGAAAAGAAGAGATATGAAGGATAATAAATCACCTGGAGTGGATGGGATTCCTCCCAAATTACTATTGGAAATTGTAGAACAAATCAGCATACCACTTGCAACAGTGTTCAATTTGTCATTAGAGCAGGGAATAGTTCCGTTAGAATGGAAAGAAGCAAACATTATACCATTATTTAAAAAAGGTTCGAGAAACAAGTCAGAGAACTATAGACCAGTGAGTTTAACATCGGTGATTTGCAAACTATTAGAAAGACTAATTAAAGATCACCTGGTTGATTTTCTTGTTAAAAATAAATTGATAAACCCATCTCAACATGGGTTTTTAAAAGCGAGGTCATGCTTAACAAATACTTTATGTTTTTCGTAAGATGTCACAAAGTGGGTAGATGAGGGATCACCAGTAGATATAATCTACTTAGATTTTTTTTAAAGCCTTTGACAAAGTGCCACACCACAGACTACTACTTAAGCTAAAGGCCCATGGCATAGGAAATGGTATGATCAACTGGATAGAAAAATGGCTTATTGATAGAAGACAAAGAGTAGTAGTTGATTGGGAGGTTTCAAACTGGAAATCGGTTTTGAGTGGAGTACCGCAGGGATCAGTACTGGGACCTATTTTATTCTTAATATATATCAATGATTTGGATGATGACTACAAGCAAGGTGTTGAAGTTTGCGGATGACACAAAAGTGTTTAGGAAAATTAAAAGTGATGCAAATATACAGCATTACAAGATGATCTTAATAAGTTGATAGAATGGTCTGAAAGTGGCAAATGCTGTTTAATTTTGAAAGTGTAAGTGCCTCCCCACAGGACATGGGAATGAAGATGCACAATATACAATGGGTGGGACTAAATACTACCTTAAAGGGAAAAGGACTTAGGGTTAACTATTAGTGCTGACATGAAGGTATCAGAGCAGTGTGAATTGCAGCACGAAGGAAACCAAATTCTTGGATTAATTAGGCAAAAAATAGTGTACAAAGAAAAAGAACTAATAAACCGCTGTATAAAAATAGTTAGGCCTCACTTAGAATATTGTATACAAGCATGGAGGCCATATCGCAAGAAGGATATTGAAAAAATTCTGGCCAATACAAATGTAGGCAACCTTAAAAAAGAAATGTCATAAATCTTTTGGTTTCATTTCTGCCATTGGGGCAGACAATTCAGGTTTTTTTAAAAATGGTAAAAATTTGGCAAAATTGTTTTTTACTCAAAATGTGAAAAGGGGTTTAATAAAAAAGCATTGAAAAAAAAAAAAGGGGAAATACAAAAAATAAAATATAACGAAATGTTTTTATTTATTTAAATTTTGTTTTATCTTCCAATACACTGACATCTATATTTCATCATCCTTTTACAATAATGCTAGAAATCAATACAGATAGTTATGTGTGACTGTATTTACAACTGCGCCAAAACAGCTAACACAGCTTTGCAGCACCTACAATACAAATATATGTAAGTTGTGATGGTGCTGCATGTATAGTTTGAATTTATACAGAAATTGCAAATCTTCTCGACATGTACAACATTGTAGTACTGCCCAACTGTATAACACTAATACTACCACATGATTGACTAAGGCATTAGCATGAAAACCAACAGACAGAAATCGTCCTAGTTGGAATCTCGTCATTTCTCTTCAATCTCGTCATTTAAGAATGATATAATCACAAGATTGCTCAGAGCTGGGCAAAATTGGCATTCGTTAGTGATAATAATTTCAAGTGCTATGTCCCTAGTAAAGTACCAGCTCTATATAAAGATACCACCAATGTTTGCAGCAGCTAGCTATGTGACTTTAAACAGTAATAACATAAACATGTTACAATTCATTACCACAAACAACATAAATAATAGACATGCACCTGGTGTTGGGACCAGGACAGCCCCAACAAGGGCTGAGAATCAGTGACATACCAGCATGCCGTGCTTGAGCACAAGTTTCATCATGTCTTCCTCGAGCTGAGCAAGGAAACTCTCGCCAGGGTGGTCCATGAGGGGCACTGCCAGTTCGAGGATCCTCGCAACATTGTGTAGCACCATGTAATCTCCTGGCGTCTATACAACATCAAAAACAAAATGAAAAGAAGCTGCCCCCATATACAGTTAGCGAAATGCCCCCCAAAACAATGTAATTATATGCACCTAGAAAACTTCACGTTTGCTGATGAGTTATTGTACCATATCAGGTAATAATATAAAACCAGTTCTACAGCAACTGAAATGAAGCATTTTGTCTTTAAAAACAGGTGACTGTATCTCAGTTCTCCATACATTCTCTGACAAAAGAAAACATTTGAAAATATGCATGTTCACTGTCAACTAAGTGTAATCATCACTTCAAAGTGTAGTCAACATTTAGAAAGTTAATGCTGGCATCAACACTTAGCCTGACTACATTTTGTAAGCATCGTACAATTTAAAGTTGTCCAAATATCTCAGCATAACATGGTTACATGTGCAAACAGCTTGGCTATGATGGCCAACTTACATTGCACTTAATGTTGAGGTACGGCTGTATGGTGTTGGCGTGTGGTATCAACGAGACAATTGACGATCTGTTCACAGGCCTGTTCAACAGGAGTGGAGTTGCTGTTCTCTTCTTTCTTGAAAAGCTGCACACAAAATAGAGACAAATCTGTTTCAACCTGAATTGTTGGAGCACATCAATCTAGACTCCAGTGGCCAGGTGCATGACACACACCTAAGTCCAAATCACACCCAAGTTAGGGTAAATAACACCTAGGTGACACCTAGCCAGTAGGAGCGGGTCCATAAAATAGGTAACTGCTTTTCAGACATGTTGCCCACGTCATGTGGTGTCCCACAGGGTTCTGTTTTGGGGCCTTTGCTTTTCACTTTATACACAACACCTTTAAGCTATGTTATCCAAGGTCACAACTTAGATCATCACCTTTATGCCGATGACACCCAAATCTACATTTCGTTGACTACACCAGATGCTTGCCGCTCCTTAAACCAGCTCAGGGATTGTCTCCAAGATGTCTCCCTTTGGATGAAAAATGAAAAACTAAGTTAAATCAAAAAAAGCCCAATTTTATATCTTTTTTTTTAAAACGCAGGTAACTCCCTTTTTTATCCTAAATGGGGTGTCAACCCCCTTTTTAAAATCTGGATTTAAATTTCCCCTTAACAAAAAAACCTTAAAAAACTGCGTTCCCCCCCAATTTTAATCTTGTTTTTAGTTTTTTCTTTCTGTTGCTAAAAATGGACATCAGTAAAGGCTTTTCACCAATCCTCAAATATAAAGGGATTTCAAACTTCAATTAGAACTTGGAGGGGTTACCCGTTCTCCTCTTTTTCTCTTTTGCTTCTAAAATCTTACCCCTTTTATCATTTTTCAAGTTTGCAAATACCCTACGACTCCTTCCCCCTATCAAATAATTAATGGAAGGGAATTAAATACCCAAGATAAATTTTACCCCCGGTTAAAAACAAAGTGGGGAGCTTTCTGGGTTGTCCCCAACTCTTAAAATTCGGCGTTCAATGGAAAGAAAATGTTTTTTTGGACCCAAAAAACATTTAATCTGTTCCCTTTTTTTAGAACCTTGTCAATCCATAAACGACTCCCCCTGTTCTCTTTTAAATTGTTAACCCCTTGGGTTTTTTCACCCACTGAGTTTGATTTTGGTTTTGGGGAAAAAATTATTTTTTTATTTTTTTGGGGCCACACCCATGGGTTTTCCAATTGGGTTTTGGGGGGCAACTGAAGCCCCAATGACACTCCAGCGTTGTATCAAGGCGCAGGGGTTTTCCTTTTTATTATTCTTCTGTTCATAATCTGGACAAAAGGGGTGTTACTTACTGTAAAATGTTAATTTTTTTACAAATATTGAAAAAAAATTGTTTTTTTTAAAATGATTTTTTTTTGCATTTTTTACCATTAAGGTTTCCGGGTTTTATAAAAAAAACATTGTTTTTCTAAAAACTTTCTTACGATTTTTTTTATAAATCCTTTTATTTTAAATTATTTATTAAAATTTTTTAAAAGAAAAAAAAAAATTTTCATTGCCGTTTTTTTGGGGTTTCCCACCCCCCAAGGGTTTTGAGACGTTGACCTCTCCTCCGTTCCCTTTTTTCTGTCCCCTTTTGCAAAATTGTTTGAATCCCTTGTTTTTAACAGTTCTTATATTTGGCCTATGCCTGTATTAAGGCCCTAATTAGCATGGCTTGTCCTCATAATTTGCTGTTGTCTCCGCCCACCCTGAGGACTCTCAAAATGAAATAATTCTGGGAAGATTTGTTATCAAAATGCGGCAATCCGCTTATCGGTTACTCGTGCCGGTATCCCCTAGTTGGGCGGCAGCTGGGTGGCTGTTGTGCACCGCACCCAATGCGGTCGCCCACCTAGGTGACACCTAGCGAGATATGGGTAATTTTACCGCCTAACTTGGGTGCGTGTCATGCAACCGGCCACTGGCAATTTTTTATTATCATAAAGTAAAGACCATGTCTGAGTAGTATTTGTAGAACTCTTAAAATATATTAATCACCTGCCGCATTGCATAGAATATGCCCATGACAATAACGTATTGCTTCATTGCAAAAACCATTTCAGAAAACAAATTACCAAGATAGATAGTTCTTTAACAAAGAGGCCAATGGCTCAACAGACCAATAATGTTTCCAATTCATGCATGGCTCTCTCTTGTGAGATGTATTTTTATGACAACTATTTAAACTTGAGGTGAGGTGGTCTACATGACCATTAATGAAACACAGCTAGTTATAAAATCGGTGAAATCTAGCTTAATTTTTGTCAAATTTTAAAAATAAAACACCGCAAATAAAGTTCAACTTACAACCAAGTTGGAGCCGCCATCCGATGACATCAATCATAAAAAATGCGCGCGAATCAGAGTTAAAACAAAATGGTACCCAGATCCAAGTAAAAGAAACGACGCTGCAGCTACGCGGTTTTGCGTGCACGCAAAATCACCGCCGAGCAGATTTTGTTGAAGTGCCTATATCAACTTTAGTTTATGTGACAGTGGACAAGGCATTTTAAAATGTTGCCTTATTATTGCATTTTCATAAATACTTAAAACAAATTATCTATAATATTACTTATGATCTATACTGTGAAAATATAGAATTGCTATGAAGTTTTTATTTATTTTTATTAAAAAGACCTGTGATAATAGAAATGTGTTGTTGGAAATTAAGTTGTTTGCATAACACATTTTCCAAAACTAGATTGCCATAGTTAGTTCAGATGTAAAACTACATTTGCAACAGTACGTTCTCATGCTTACATGGAATAAGTGAGAGAAAAACACAAACTAAAAATCGTGCATATTAAATAAAACAAAGGCATACATGTAAAGGTGGTAACAGCAATGTTTTTTCTAAGCTAGGATCTGCAATGCAATTGATACAGCTTTTATAACGAATGGTAAAACTATGTGTGCATTATTCAGTTATACATTACTCAAGAATGCTTGTGGATTTATGTTGAGTTACCATAATGAATGCATGTTTTCAGAAACTGTATAACACTGTAAATCATTGACATTGTAAGATGTACACAATCAGTTATTTTAATGTGCTCATAGTTTTTGCGATATGAATTAACCTTGTCATGTTGGATACAGCTAAGTTACACTTACATTTAGTGTGATTTGTGTGTATATGTGTGCATTACACTGTATTCCCAGTCAGTGCAGTTCAGTTTGTTACAAGAAAGAAAATACTATAGTGTTAGTTGCGGGCTCCTCATCCCAGACCTGTGCGCCATGGGAGGCCCTTCCAGGAGTACGAGTACGGACGCCGTAGCCCCGATGATCATTGGAACTTGCAAACCTTTCCACCACAAGGCCACGATCCGAGGAAAAGAAACTGTATTAATTATAATTTTATGAACATTTAAACAGTAAAAACTTTAACACTTTGTCAGTTTGTGGGGTCCTCTGCGGACATTATGTCTGATAATTTTTGATATATACTATGCTGTTTTCAAACTGAATTATCTTCTTGGCATGAAGCCATGAATACGACTTGGTTCAGAGAGTGCCACACGAGCACCTCCACCGACTCGTTGCCAGTGGCGCCACACAGTAAAGTATCTTGTTATCTTCTGTTTTGTGCTGCCATCTAGCGAATTATGTGAATGTTTTATCTGGTTCACTGGCCCACAATTTACGTCACTTAGTCCTAGAGACGGACTTATATTTGGGGATTTACATCGTGTTCGGGGCCATTTCTCGGCGCAATGCCTTCCAGCATGTGTCAATCGCGCATCGATGACAAATAAATGTAATCAAGAACACGTTGAGAGTTGATGACTTCTACAGTGACAGACACATCTCAGTCATGCGTCCACGTCCACGAACACGGTGTCAGTCAGTGTCACAGTCAGCTGTTTATTTTAGACCCACTGGGTCTACGGCCACGTCCATTCGTGACTACATTTAATACGCTACGAACAATTCTTTAAGGATAAATGGAGTACATTAGTTGAATGAAATCAAAGTGCACATAATAAGCTAAATAGCAGTTCGCTATAGTGTGATTATATAAATTTAATCTGCCTACGTTTTCATTATTTGCGTCACTTCTCAATTTGACCCGACATTATTAAACTAACTCAATTGACCCCGCGCAGCAATGCGTTTGTTTACATATTTCATTTAATCATAGGTTGCTTCCAAATTTCGACTACTGCTGGACAGAAAGAAAATTGACAAAGCAATGATAAATTCGTTAGTTTTACTAGCTCTAGAACACATTCGTAAGACATATTTTGAAGAAAAATAGTGCAGCGCGGTGGTATACGCCTAGACATTCCTGTTATGCGGACAGAAGACTTGTCGAAACACAGGTTGTTTTGGAGGTCGTATAAAATTGTTTCTAGTACCTCTAAATTATACACGGTGGGAGAAATTCCCCGAAACGCAATTTACCAAGTATGTCAGCTAGCGTTGTGCACACCATTAAGATATAGTTAGAGGTTTAGTGACATAAAAGGTTGATTATTTGTTGGGGAAGATCAATAATGGCGTCATACTCAGTCAGATACGAGAATCTTTTATTTGTTGTTTTCGAACGTCCTTGGTTATATGTTTTCTGTGTGATAGTGATTGATTCGCTGTATATTTATTGTGCCTGTTATTCAACGGTTAGAAGTGTACATGTGTAATATATATCTTGCTCGCATTATTTTGAAACACGCTATCGTGCGAGATTGATTACGCTCCGCTGATTGTTTGTGTTAGGTGTAGCCTAGGCCTCTTCTACTGCCGTGCACAGGCTCGATGTCACTGTTTGGGTATACAGATTTTCGTGAATCGGTATAGCTAGAGAGAAAATTCTCATAAGAATTGACAGTAATGTTCTGCTTTGGACATCATAGGCTTAGCCAAACAAGCATGCAGACTAATTTGTGCTGTGCCAAATTTTGCATTGAACCTATCATAATGAGCTCTTGTCATAATAATGAAAAGAGTGACATGTTGCTGGGTGTAGTACTCTACACTTATCAATGTCTAGTTCTGGTAACTTTTATTTATAAATATAATAAAACATAATTTACATCGCTTTGGTATACTGGTGAGGTTAGTACTACGGTCACCACAATGTCTGTTGTGACATTTATAGTTGACATACAAAAAAATTGCCAAGATTGTGATTATTATGAACACATGCATATGTTTTCTTCTGGCATAAGTTTAGCTGGAGACATATCTGCTTGCCTTAAAGGCTGGTAGATGACTGACTAATAATAATAAGGTAACTTCTATTGGGACTAAATCCTTGGAAACAAAGCTCAGAGGTGCATCAATACAAAAGGGTTAGTTGATCTTATAGAGTCGATAAACAATTCCAATTGTCAACATATTGACTGATGTGCCAGGGAGCAAGGTTACAGCTGTTTTAAAATTATTGCAAAATATAGCAATATTTTCAACTGATCTAACACTAGAAGGAATCATTCCAAAGAAACCATTGTATACAGTCCCAATACTGGCATCAATTGACTTTAGGGGCAAATAGTACAACAGAGGATCAAAGTAGCAGAGGTTGTCTTACAGGACTAGGTCATTGGAAAAATAACCTGTTTAATAATGGCTATTATTAACATGAATGGCTTCCACAGTAGTAGTTCACTCACAAAAACCACACTGGAATAATCAAGTTGATATTCAAGACTGGTAAAACAAATTTTACCGCACATTCCACTGCTTCTCTGTTATATGACAAGTGAGGTGGACCACCTTGCTGTTTTTCTAAGCTACCTCGCTGCTCAAAATATGCATTCATAGCCACTTCATAGTTATTTCCTTTGTTCTTGCAGACTATTTCCATGTAATGCTACAAACATGTTTACATGCTAACTTGTAATTTATTTACCAACTATTTGCCACTGGGGAAAGGTTAAAACCCACTTAATAATACACGATTATAGTTTTTTTTAATGAAATAGCTCCAGCGTGCTTGCCCCCAAACCCTCATAACATCGTTTCAGTGCTTGCTTACCTCACCCAACCACCTCGCCCAAAATGTTATCTAGGGGAAACACGTCATTCCACAATCATGCTGTCCACAGTCATCTTTATGTTGTCAAAGGCACACTATTTCAGGTAATCATATATAAAGATCTTAATGCACAAGTTTCGAGGCTTGGACTTTTTTGTAGTAACTATCAGGTTAGTAAAGGTCTGAAATATAGTAGAATGGAATTTAAATGCCATTAATAGTCTCATTGAATGAAACTCAGAAGGTTTTTATATTTCTTTCTGAGCAGCCCTGGTTGAGACTGCGAAATGTAGTTCATTTAAGAAATAGGAATTGTTTCCAATAATGCCTGCACATTTGCTGTATGTAGAGCAAGCCCCTCGTGGAATATGGAAAACCCATTTGGGGATATATTGAATGGAGCAAAACCTCAGCATATAACAAAACTACATAACTAGTCTTGTTTCACAACTAAACACTGATCCATGGTGTCTTGCGTGGCATTTTTCACAAAGGTGTTGGTTTATATGATTCAACAATTTCATAATATATTTAGATAAGTTGTATTATTTTGAAAGACTAGTTGACTATGTTTTGGTGAAAAAGTAATCATTGAAGGATCGCTCATTATTTCGTTTTTTTGCCTGCTGACAGGCCATGAAAACGGTTTTAGTCCTTTGGGCTGAAAGTCCGTCCACTAGACGTATGGCATCAAACTGAGTGTACCTTTTGCTCCCATATCTCAGAAACTATTCAGGATATATTTTTATAATTTGGCATGAACAATTTATTTTTGACTGGATCGTTCTAAAGGTACCGTAGGACCATTAAGAGCTTAAAATCTGGTACAGTTTAAGTTTGCCTAGTTTTTCAAACACTGAGCTAACATTTCCCCCTTTTTTCATAGATATATCTTGGGGTAACAAAGTACTACACAAGAAATTTGATCAGATGTTTCTAAGGGCACCTCTGGGCCTCCCACAAAAGCCAGTTTACAAATTGTAAATGTGTCTGATGACCTAAAATGGACTACAAACATGTGACACCATTTACACTAACTTTTGAGGCATAACTGACAATATTTATGGTTTTGGAAGAACTTTTTTGCCCCTTAATTTTTTTACCTGTCCACCCATATTTCTACCCGTCCACAACGGTTTCTAGCCGTCCAAATGATGGGTGGACGGGTCTCTGCATAAAGCTAAGCTGTCATTGTTAGATAATTTTGAAGGTGAATATCTGTGGAAGAAATTTTACTACTGCCATAGTGAGGTTAATCTTATTTAAATAACTGAAAGAAAATATTACCAAAACATTAAAAATTGATGTATTTCAAGCAAAAAATAGTTGCTATTGTTTTGAAGACTCAATAGAACATTAGACAGGACTACGTTTTTCTACCAATTGTATGAAAGAATGAGTACAAGAATTGTTATGATATTTTGGTTTAGTAAACAGCGGCACTAAATTTCAATCTACCATTAATTGCTATAAAATGTCTGCATACATGCCCTAATTAGTGTACGTCCTCATGTTTTATCTATTTGACACTGTTACACTGATCTTTGAGTCCAACCTTGACCTTTCAATCCATCATTTAATGTAATTTAATTTCTTAGCAGTGGCACACTAGATTCAAAGCTCAGTGTTGACAAATGATTGAAAGTTCCATGTGAATTATCAGCATTAGAGTCAAGTTGATGGTGCCTACTGGCATGTGTCATTCATAGTGTAGATTACAAAATGAAAGCATCACCATGTAGCATGACAACATAGCTTTATGTACAGGTGCGTCCATTTGTCATTTGGATGAGTAAAACCCGTTGTAGGTTGTTAAAAATATCACTGGATGAGTGGTGGACGGGTGAAAAATTAAGGAGCTAAAAAGTCTTCATAAATCATATCTTGCCAGTTGTGCCTTAACAATGGGTAACTGCATGTCACTTGTGTCTTTGTAGTTTACTTCAGGTCATAAAACACATCTCAATTGCTTGTATGTATATGAATTGGCATCCACATGTCCATCGAAAAGTATGTGACTGGCAAAATTGTTATCCTGCATAAGGCCTTGCATTACAGTTAAATCATTTTGGGCATGAAAGAAATTGCAAGTACACCTCAAACGAAATTGAATAATATTATGTATGCTTATTAGAATGCAATATTTGACTTATTTTTATGGTTAGTATAATGTATAGAATAATTAAAAATATTTTATAAAATATTTACTGTGACTGTAGATAAATATGTTTATAAACAAATACACCCACAGTGACCAGCACGCGCACACACACACACACACACACACACACACACACACACACACACTCGCACACACATACAGCTGTACATACAAACACACAAACACATACACACACACTACCGGTACCGGTATATCACGTTTCATAATTTTTTTAGTTAACACAGATCAGTCTGCCTGAGTTGTATGCATGTGTGTTTACCACCACCAGTACGACATGTCTGACCTCCTTAACCACCAGACAGCAACACTGAAACTAGATCATTTACAATGTTAATCAGCTGCATTTCACGAGCAAGCTATGGGTAGATAGTACTACTAGATACATCCGTGGTTGGGGGGATACAGTGGTGTCTCTCCTTGCATGATCATAAGCTCCGTATGTTACATTAATTTCATGCTACACGGATTAGAACTATTTCAGGAGGTTACTTAGATCAGGATTCACACTCCTCTGTGCCTCCGTCTACTTCTCTTGGCAGCTGTGGTTTTTTCCGACTGGTGTTTGATTGATGGAGGATGATTCTTTAGATGCTACAGCTCACAGCTGACACGCACTGAGATTGATAGTAGTTGTCTGCTTAGCACACCTAGAAGTCAACTTTTCGTAAATAGTATAGAAATAGGAAATGTGCTGTCTTTATTTTTAAAACCAGCTTGAGGTTATTACATGAGGATTGCTATACTTTATAGCCAGTGGGTTTGAAAGGCCCTGGATTTTGCATGGATACTTATGTAATATGTATACAGAGTTTCCTGGGCGCCATAGTTGCTTTGTGTAAATTTTGTTGCATAACTGTGTTTTGTCAGATTGTATTTGGCGCGTGTATAGTGCTAAGTTTTGTTATTGTGTAACTTTGTCAACATGTCATGTATGTGTTGGTGTTAGGTTTGTGTCGAACTCTTGGTTTCAGTATCCAGTGTTACAGGATTGTTCTAGGTTAGTGTGTGTGTTTCTGAGCTATTTTTAGCATGTTTCTGGGAACTTGCTGGTATTGCCAGGCTGGCAAGGTGATTGTCGTGAGTCGTGAGGTAGGCAGAGATGTATCCAGTCTTCCAGGCCACCTCTCAGTGCCAAGTCCTAAATATTTTATTACAATCCAGGGTTTGGGTCAGACGTATACTCATGGTCTTGCATACATGTAAATGTGCAGATTTTGTATATTTGCATTTAACATTTTACTCGGTTCTGGTTTTGTATGCATTTGAGGTTTGCATTTGGTGTATCTGACGAAATGCATATGTACAAAGCATACATTATTCACAGCTGTTAGTGCCACTAAGTGGTATAAATAATATACACAAAGCCATTTAGTAGAATGTTGTCCTATGAAATATAGGGTTGGCACGTTTTTCCCACCCTGGTAAATACCGGGCGGTAATTACCGGTAATTACCGTCCTGGGAAAAACCTCAAATAGTGGTAAATACCAGACTACCTGGGAAAAACTCTTAAAGGGATTAAATTTGAACCATTTTTGCAATATAAGTTACTGTACCATCACCATAATGATACATGTGTACTTATACATCAGTACTGGTATACATCAGTATACTTTCTGTTTATATTTTATCCCAGTTATGACATTTATTAAACACAAATGCATAATATAAAACCATTTTATAGTGGAGATTTATTGAATGGATTAAATGTGTGCCTGCACCATGGGCAATCCATGCCATGTGCCACATGGCTTACAGTGGGTGATAAAAGGCAACCATACTTATGCAGGTACACAGTGATGAGTTAGGGAACACATGAGTAAGAAGGCCATCATAGAACTATCTTCATGATTACAAGTTCAAATATTAAGCTGGAGCTGATTTGCGCTCACAGAGACAATGACTACAGATGTCTACAGTTAGCCTGTATTTTCCCCCAAGTCTGAATGTCAAGACATGGTAACTAATGTTTGCTGAGTGGGTACAGTAGAGTCTGCCAATGTCCAGAGCCCAACATTTCTTTTGTTCCTTAAACAGATTACCAACTGGCACCTGACAGTGCTAGACTTTAGTCTAGTACTTGGCATTGTCCTGTGTGAGAATGACACTGACATTTGTTACTAAAATATTAATGATCAGTTTTCTTTTGAATATCTTGTTGACTTCATGTTTTAAACAAATACAAGGATACACCTGAACTAGTAACTGGTGAACTTGTTAACTTTAGATGAATATATTATAAATGGACAAGAACTAGCCAGTGGTAATATAAATTATAGGGTTATTCCCACATATTTACCGGTAAATACCACTTTTACCGGTAATTACCGGGTTATTCCCACTGCCCTGTCTAAAACCAGTTTTTCCCGGAAATATGCCAACCCTGATGAAATAACAAGCTCTAGATTGCAAGTAATCCATTAATTTATTTATTATTGTCTGTCTCTGATCAAGGTTCTGTTACAAATGTTACTAGGGAATAGGGATGTATACACTATACAGGTAGTGTATCACTGTCACTTCTGAATAGTCACTGACATAAGTAATCATTACAATACAGAATATCAGTAGCCCGTAGGCCATTATTATTATTACAAAGCTTCACAAAAAATTTGATAACCCTAAGAAGGAATGTCAGTTGTTTCTATGAGAGAGCGAGCGAGTGTGCGTGGAACACATGGAACAAACCTAAATTGTTTAGGATTTTGAATTGAAAACAGGACGGTCTGGGATAAAATGTCATTGTCTGTGCGTAATCGCATATGGCTGAAACCCAACCCTGCCTCCTGCTCGGAATGTGAGGAAGCCACAGCCCATCCAGTTCTGTGCCCTCACAGTTGGTAATTGTGTGTCTAATCCTACACTGATGCAACTAGCTGGTGTTTCCTCACTCCATCAAATCATCAGCTGACTGATGTCTCGCGTGCATTTATGGTTTCCTGATTGTACATGTTCAGTTTGTTTTGTTCTGCTGGAGACTTATCACTAGCAACTACCCTGTGGTTGTGTCGACAAATTGCAAGTTTAGTTAGTGACCTAGCTAATGAGATTCTGTGGGGTACTGTCCAGTGGGGTACTGTCCAGTGGGGTACTGTCCAGTGGGGTACTGTCCAGTGGGGTACTGTCCAGTGGGGTACTGTCCAGTGGGGTACTGTCCAGTGGGGTACTGTCCAGTGGGGTACTGTCCAGTGGGGTACTGTCCAGTGGGGTACTGTCCAGTGGGGTACTGTCCAGTCGGGTACTGTCCATTGGGGTACTGTCCAATGGGGTACTGTCCAATGGGGTACTGTCCAGTGGGGTACTGTCCAGTGGGGTACTGTCCAGTGGGGTACTGTCCAGTGGGGTACTGTCCAATGATTAACAAAGCTCATAGCATCATGTCCAGTATAACCTCATTCCTACTGGAAAAACCTCATTCAAATATAATATATTTGAATTGGGTATTTTTTAGTAGGAATCTACCTCATTCAAATATAATATATCTCAAGGGGGTATTTTCCAGTAGGAATCTACCTCATTCAAATATAATATATCTGAATGGGGTATTTTCCAGTAGGAATCTACCTCGTTCAGATATAATATATCTGAATGGGGTATTTTCCAGTAGGAATCTACCTCGTTCAAATATAATATATCTGAATGGGGTATTTTCCAGTAGGAATCTACCTCGTTCAAATATAATATATCTGAATGGGGTATTTTCCAGTAGGAATCTACCTCGTTCAAATATAATATATCTGAATGGGATATTTTCCAGTAGGGGGTGTTGTCAAATGGGTTACTGTCCTGTGTGGTGTGTCCAGTGGGGTACTGTCCAGCGAGGTAGTATCCAGTGTGGTTGTGTTACTTGTGTCCAGTCGGGTAATGTCCAGTGGAGTTGTGTCCAGTGGGGTAGTGTCCAGTGAGGTAGTGTCGAGTGGGGTAGTGTCCAGTGAGGTTGTGTCCAGTGGGGTAGTGTCCAATGAGGTTGTGTCCGGTGAGGTTGTGTCCAGTGAGGTTGACTGTCCCCTGTCTCTTGTAGCACGGGTGTGCCTGGTGGAATGTCCCTCCAGTACTTCTATGGCAGACCAAGCTGAGCAGCACACTGGGGGGTCAGCACGTAGGCGCTCACAACGACATAAAGGGACCGTCTCAGCCGTGACCGCGCCCGCGCTCAACGGCGCCCCGTCTGAGTCGACAGTCGCGGTCCACAAGAGGTTAGTGGGTCTCGGCCTCGTTATGGTCACGATGGTGTTTTCTTGGCCCTTCAGTTGTATTCCCCTCCACACTATTGTAACGTTGCTACAAGAACGAATCTTGTCCATTTATCTTTTGTTCTCATCCTCCATTTTATCTCTCTCTGCCTCTTCTTCTGTCCATCTGTCTCTCTATCTCGCACCATCTCTATCTCACTGTCACTCTCTCTCTCTTCTCTATAGCTACCCCTTCTCTCTCTTTTCCTCTCTTGATCTCTGTCTCTCACACTTACACACGCACACACACACCACACACCACACACCACACACCACACACCACACACCACACACCACACACCACACACCACACACCACACACCACACACCACACACCACACAGACACACAGACACACAGACACACAGACACACAGACACACACCATGACTCCTCATTTAAGAGGTTGGTGTTTGTCCTTGTCAAGGCCAAATCTAGTACTTCATTTCTAATTCATTTAATGCAGCATCACCAAAAAAGGTAAAAGTATCAGTTCTTCCAGAGAATAACGTCCAATGGTCACGAATGCCCACATCGCTTTACAGTTTACGAACCTGTGCAATTAAAACCATTTAATAAATGCTTTGAAATGCAAATTTAATCATTACTTTTTTAATGTGTTATTATCACTGATATTTACAACTAAACCTGTCCATGTTCTGTTGAGTCTAGACACATCGCCGACACCAGCGACCATCTGCCAGCAGCTGAAGTCAAGGTCAACTCCGTGAGCCAATCAGATCGTCCACTACGCCGCCACAGCAGCAGCAGCGTTCACTCAGTGAGCGAAAAGAAGGAATCGTCGAGCACCCGGCAGCCAATCGAACCCGTCAACCCTGAGGTCGGGGTCAAGAAAGGTCGCCGACGTGTGCACTCGAACTCATTGGACGTTGACAACGCCCACAAACGTAGACACTCCGTGTCCAGCCAATCGTCAGCAGGTGACTCGCATCACCGTGGTAACAGCCGCAGTCGGTCACCAGCACAGAAACACAGCTGCGTCGCGGCTAGTTCCGTTGTCACTGGCGTGAGGGCAGCACTGAGGTCGAACTCCAACGCGTCACTTATTGACGGACTTCCGTACATTCTACCTCGTAAAACCGTCACCGTTGCACCACCAAGCGACACCCACCACAAGGGGGCGCTGGTGAAGTCGTACCAGTCGAGTAGTAAGTCGGACAGTGTGAGTTCCCATAGCCACCACAAGGCAGGGAAGGTAAAGAGGGGCTCAGTTGGGACAACTGATTCCCGTAACACAGCCGGGACAAGCCGAGGACAGAGGAAGGGACGAAAGGGAAGCAAGAGGGAGCACAAAGCACACAGAGGGAAGAGGACAGGGAGCATCTCGGAGCACAGCAAACGCAAGAAAACCACGGGCTCCTGCGCCAGTAGCAGGTGGGCACTGTCTCCTCCCGTCTCTTAATTTTATTTATCTTACATGGTACGTCAAATTCATCTTAATCGGTAAGTACCTTACAGGCCATATCTTAATCAAATGTACTCTAGCCATTAATAACAAATGGCTGATGCTGTTTCAAGTGATGATACTGCCAACATATTTAAATATCGTATCATGTGTGAGTATACGACATAAAAGAAAGCCTTTAAATTTGCCATTTTACGGCAACTCCCTGCCCGGTTTGGATTTGTTGTTCTAACGTGTCGTCAAGTGTGGTTTTGGCGTAATCTAGTGCAGCGTAGGTCGCGCTGTGTCATGTAAGTAACGCTGAGAACAGTGACAATCCCGGCAACGTTTTCCACAACTGACATCACGATTCTGCCCCTCGTGCATTTCTTTAAAACACGTGCGACACCTCCCATTTAATGTAAATTTTTTTAATGTGTCTTTCAAACTTGTCATTTTAGAGTTGTGGTTATATTGCATAATATGTTTTTTTAGAATTATAAAAAAATTGGGGCAAAATATGACCTTTAATCCGTAAGTATCTTAAAATAATTTAACCACATTTTGCATAGTTTTCAAAACATGTTCACTTGCATGTTTATCTTCTTAAAATGATTGACAAGTATATGTACAGATGCAAGTTTTTGCATAGTTTTCACAGCATCTACATACCAGTTGTTAATACAGTGGAACTCCTCATGAACGACCACCCTGATTAACGACCACCCGCTTTTTACGACCGTTTTGTCACTGTATAAACGACCCCTCACCAACGACCACCCGGCAAACGCGACCAGCAACCATGGCAATTTGATTTTTACCCCTGACGAACAACCATCCAATAGGTGACCAGCACATTTTTTAACCTAAATGTCGCAACGAACTCTCATTTTATGCATGACTAACGGGGCACAGAGGTGCATAATGCCATAAAACAATCAATCGCGTAATGACGACCATTAATTTTGGCGATCTTTTACTTTCTGACCGAACTATGAAAACGACAACTAGACTTTCCTCACATATCATATATATTTATAAACACACACTATGTTATAAAATTAAATAAATCACTTACATTATGGAAACAAATAAAATTCACAAAACAAACTCTGGCAAGAACTCGCCGGCAAGACCTCATGGCGGACATTGACATCGTCAGTGGCTACACATTGCTCTGTGATTACTGTAATATCCATATTGTGTTGGATTAAAGTTTAGAAACATAGGCTAAGTTTTAGGTTAGTTTAGGTTAAAACCGGAATCCAGATTTAGCGACACTGCGATAAAATAGCGATGTAACGCCACGGTAATCTATGGCTTGCGTATAACTGCCGCCGGCAATGTCGACGTTTGTTTAGCATGATTTTGATTTGTGAATTTTATTCTTCACAGGAATTCAAATGATTTCATTTTACAACCTAGTGTGTGTATAAGTAATATGAGTTATTAGAGGGGAAGTTTCGCTGCTGTAAGAGGTCGTTTTCATGATTAGATCAGAAAGTAAAAGATCGTTTAGTGCCGCTGGAAAGAACAACAAAATGGTGACCGCGGTGCGATTACCCAGATGCCGTGAGGTGGCAGCAATTTTTAGCCCTTCAGACCGAATTTGAAATAAAACATTAATGACAATACTTTTTATCAGATATTATTAAAACGATTCAAAATGAAGATACTTTTTATCAGATAATATTTTTTTTTAAACAATTCCAAATTAAACTAATACTGAAACATGTCGCACATACAAATTTTGTTGTTGTTAATGTGTTGTCTCATTTTATATTTTCTACTTTTAATTTTGTGTATTTTACTACTTAGCTTTTTATCAAAGGCATATGGACATTACCGGTACTTATTATAAGATGCGTAAATGTATGAATTAATCTAAAACATCAAAATAACCAAACCCCTCACGAGAGACCTCCCCGCTTTTAAGACCGCTCCACTCCGTTTGGGGGGGGCGGTCTTAAATGAGGGGTTCTACTATACTAGTCATATTTCCTATTTAATTTCTGTTTGATTTATTATACGTTCAAATGCATGTTGTCTTCTTAAGATTATTTACCCGTAATGATTTTTGCATACCTTTCAAAGCCACATTTTGCATACTTTTCAAAGCATTGTTTACAAAACACTATATCACTGGGCATATTGAATTTTTATTTGATTTATCGATTGATGGATTGATTGATTGATGTGTTCAAATTGCCTGTTAAATGTTAATCAGTATTTTTTTTAAATAATTTACCCATGTATTGCACAGTTTTAATATCTTACAATTACACAGCTACTTGTTTATCTTTACATATGTCATAGTTAATGTATATTTTTATTAAATTTATTACACAAAGCATTTTCATCAGCGAACATTCTCATAATTTCCGCACTTGACAATTGAGGGATGTGCACCATCCAGGGGTCCATCATTACAGACATTAATGATCAGTTATGTGATCGCAACACATGCAATCGTGACACATGCGATCATGAGTTTCGTGACACATGCGAAGGTGACACATGCGTTCATGAGTTTCGTGACACATGCGATCGTGACACATGCGTTCATGAGTTTCGTTACACATGTGATCATGACACATGCGTTCATGAGACATGCGATCGTGAGTTTCGTGACACATGCGAAGGTGACACATGCGTTCATGAGTTTCGTGACACATGCGATCGTGACACACGCGTTCATGAGTTTCGTTACACATGCGATCGTGACACATGCGATCGTGAGACATGCGATCGTGAGTTTCGTGACACATGCGAAGGTGACACATGCATTCGTAAGTTTCGTGACACGCGTTCATGAGTTTCGTTACACATGCGATCGTGACACATGCGATCGTGAGACATGCGTTCATGAGTTTCGTGACACATGAGATCGTAACACATGCGTTCATGAGTTTCGTTACACATGCGATCGTGACACATGCGATCGTGAGACATGCGTTCATGAGTTTCGTGACACATGCGATCGTGAGACATGCGTTCATGAGTTTCGTGACACATGTGATCATGACACTATTTCGTGGTTCAACACGAATGTTCATGGCATGTGTCAACCAAGTGAGTGTTCACTGCAAATTTGTTTTCAACAAATGTGTTCAGTACAAGCGTGTTTGTTCATGGCGTGTATCTACTACATCAGTGTTTACAACAAGTGTGTTTACAACAAATGTGTTTACAGCAAGTGTGTTTACAGCACGTGTTTAAACGTTTTT
>JAODUO010002207.1:30000-36216 GCA_025642075.2 Ridgeia piscesae
GGGTGCACTTGGCCCCAGAATGCATCAGTTGCTGCACCGACAGATCGGAACCAGCGCATGTAAGTAGGCACTTGGAATCGGTTTGGTTTTAGGCCTCCTTTGGGTTTACGCTGGCATTATATATATATTAATTAATGTTGCATGATTTTAATCATTTTATGAGTAAAATTTAAATCAAAATATCTAATAAATTAAATAATGATTTATATCTACTACATGTGCTTTGAATAGTTATAATTAAATTTGACGCTATATACGTAATTTTTTATTTACGAAGTTCACCAAGCATTGCCTGACCGGTTCAATTTATATGCAAATAATTACATAATTTATTGGGATATTTACGCAATTTTATGATGCAGCGTGACATCTGTAAACCAGCCATTCCTGCAAGCCGTTCTGTTTTGAATAACTCCAACTTCAGTTTCTGTTATAAAGAAAACCATCAGGATAAGTATTTAGACAAAACATACAATGGAAAGATCACGTATATGTCAGCCATTTCTGTGTGGCTTGATGGACCTTGTTGCTATGCAACAGGACATGTAATTGGTGCGAGCCTGTTGAGTGATGGTGTAGTGTAGGTGAGTGCCAGTGACCGACAGTGACTGTCCAGTGTCCACTACTTTCAGTGAACCGCGTCCAGCAGCTGCTGCAGGGTCTACAGGCCAGTGGGGACGAGGGTCAGCAACTGACCGCGGTCATTGAGATGTGTCAGGTGAGTCCAGGATGGTCACATTTCTACCTGTCAAAAGGGTATCTGGTAGGTGCATTCGTGCATACACATAGAATTGGGTCCACTTCACACATGATTTAGTCCACACATGGTCCACTCTAGTCCACATGCACGGTCCAGTTCACATATGATCGAGTCCACACATGGTCCACTCTAGTCCACATGCACGGTCCACTTCACACATGATCTAGTCCACGTATGGTCCTCTCTAGTCCACACTCACGGTCCAGTTCACACATGATCTAGTCCACACATGGTCCACTCTAGACGACACTCACGGTCCACTTCACATATGGTTCAATTCATACACAATTTAGTCCAGTCCATACACAATTGAATCCAGTCCATACACAATTCAGTCCAGTCCATACACAATTGAATCCAGTCCATACACAATTTAGTCCAGTCCATACACAATTGAATCCAGTCCATACACAATTCAGTCCAGTCCATACACAATTGAATCCAGTCCATACACAATTCAGTCCAGTCCATACACAATTGAATCCAGTCCATACACAATTCAGTCCACGCACAGTCAACGGTCTTCACAGTCCACAGTCCAGTTCATGCACAATTCAGACTAGTGCACATGTGAACCAGTCATACTGTGCTGTATGTGTTATGAGGTGCTACATGTGTTGTCAGATGCTGCATTGTGCTGTGTGTATGCTGCAAATTACACAATATGCTGATGTTGTCTGTTGTGTTGCCAGGTGCTGTAATGTGCTGTTTTAGAGGTCCCTGTTCTGTATGTTCCAAGTGATGTACTGCAGCATGTGTGCCAGTGATGTGATGTAGTGTACTGTACCATGCCGTTTGTGCTGCAGGTGTTGGT
This sequence comes from Ridgeia piscesae, assembly GCA_025642075.2. Taxonomy (NCBI): domain Eukaryota; kingdom Metazoa; phylum Annelida; class Polychaeta; order Sabellida; family Siboglinidae; genus Ridgeia; species Ridgeia piscesae. The sequence goes on from JAODUO010002207.1 coordinate 31,575, forward strand.
GATGTAATGTGCTGTATGTGCCAGTGATGTCATCTAGTATGATGTACTGGGCTGCTGGTGATGTGATGTGTTGTGTGCTGTACTGTGTTACATATCCTAGTGAATAGTGATGTGGTATAGTGTACTGTGCTGTGCTGCAGGTACTAGTGATGTATTGTGTTGTGCCGTGTGTGCTGCATGTACTAGTGATGTCACATAGTGTACTGTTCTGTTGTGTGTCAGGTGCTGGTGATGTCACATAGTGTACTGTTCTGTTGTGCGTCAGGTACTAGTGATGTCACATAGTGTACTGTTCTGTTGTGCGTCAGGTGCTGGTGATGTCACATAGTGTACTGTTCTGTTGTGTGTCAGGTGCTGGTGATGTCACATAGTGTACTGTTCTGTTGTGTGTCAGGTGCTGGTGATGTCACATAGTATACTGTTCTGTTGTGTGTCAGGTACTAGTGATGTCACATAGTGTACTGTTCTGTTGTGTGTCAGGTGCTGGTGATGTCACATAGTGTACTGTTCTGTTGTGTGTCAGGTGCTGGTGATGTCACATAGTGTACTGTTCTGTTGTGTGTCAGGTGCTGGTGATGTCACATAGTGTACTGTTCTGTTGTGTGTCAGGTGCTGGTGATGTCACATAGTGTACTGTTCTGTTGTGTGTCAGGTACTAGTGATGTCACACAGTGTACTGTTCTGTTGTGTGTCAGGTACTAGTGATGTCACATAGTGTACTGTTCTGTTGTGTGTCAGGTGCTGGTGATGTCACATAGTGTACTGTTCTGTTGTGTGTCAGGTGCTGGTGATGTCACATAGTGTACTGTTCTGTTGTGTGTCAGGTGCTGGTGATGTCACATAGTGTACTGTTCTGTTGTGTGTCAGGTGCTGGTGATGTCACATAGTGTACTGTTCTGTTGTGTGTCAGGTACTAGTGATGTCACACAGTGTACTGTTCTGTTGTGTGTCAGGTGCTGGTGATGTCACATAGTGTACTGTTCTGTTGTGTGTCAGGTACTAGTGATGTCACATAGTGTACTGTTCTGTTGTGTGTCAGGTACTAGTGATGTCACATAGTGTACTGTTCTGTTGTGTGTCAGGTACTAGTGATGTCACATAGTGTACTGTTCTGTTGTGTGTCAGGTGCTGGTGATGTCACATAGTATACTGTTCTGTTGTGTGTCAGGTGCTAGTGATGTCACATAGTGTACTGTTCTGTTGTGTGTCAGGTGCTGGTGATGTCACATAGTGTACTGTTCTGTTGTGTGTCAGGTGCTGGTGATGTCACATAGTGTACTGTTCTGTTGTGTGTCAGGTGCTGGTGATGTCACATAGTGTACTGTTCTGTTGTGTGTCAGGTACTAGTGATGTCACATAGTGTACTGTTCTGTTGTGTGTCAGGTGCTGGTGATGTCACATAGTGTACTGTTCTGTTGTGTGTCAGGTGCTGGTGATGTCACATAGTGTACTGTTCTGTTGTGTGTCAGGTGCTGGTGATGTCACATAGTGTACTGTTCTGTTGTGTGTCAGGTACTAGTGATGTCACACAGTGTACTGTTCTGTTGTGTGTCAGGTACTAGTGATGTCACATAGTGTACTGTTCTGTTGTGTGTCAGGTGCTGGTGATGTCACATAGTATACTGTTCTGTTGTGTGTCAGGTGCTAGTGATGTCACATAGTGTACTGTTCTGTTGTGTGTCAGGTGCTGGTGATGTCACATAGTGTACTGTTCTGTTGTGTGTCAGGTACTAGTGATGTCACATAGTGTACTGTTCTGTTGTGTGTCAGGTGCTGGTGATGTCACATAGTGTACTGTTCTGTTGTGTGTCAGGTGCTGGTGATGTCACATAGTGTACTGTTCTGTTGTGTGTCAGGTACTAGTGATGTCACATAGTGTACTGTTCTGTTGTGTGTCAGGTGCTGGTGATGTCACATAGTGTACTGTTCTGTTGTGTGTCAGGTGCTGGTGATGTCACATAGTGTACTGTTCTGTTGTGTGTCAGGTACTAGTGATGTCACATAGTGTACTGTTCTGTTGTGTGTCAGGTGTGGTGATGTCACATAGTGTACTGTTCTGTTGTGTGTCAGGTACTGGTGATGTCACATAGTGTACTGTTCTGTTGTGTGTCAGGTGCTGGTGATGGGTAATGAGGAGAGTCTGGCAGGGTTCCCAGTCAAGCAAGTGGTGCCCGCCCTCGTCACCCTGCTCCAGATGGAGCACAACTTTGACATGATGCACCACGCCTGCCGTGCCCTCACATACATGATGGAGGCACTCCCACGGTCATCAGCCGTCATAGTGGACGCCGTCCCCACCTTCCTCGAGAAGGTATGTCTCTTCTATCCCTCTCTCCTCTGTTTTCTTTCTTCAGTCTATCTTTTCTTTCTCGTCTCTCTCTCTCTCGCCCTCTCTCCCTTCCTCTGCCCCTCTCCCTGTGTCCCCCCTCTCCATTCTCCCTCTCTCATGTTCTTCTCTCTGTCTTGCTCCACTTCACTCAGCTGTCTGTATGAGCACCTGGCTATAGACAATGGTGGATATTTGTACGAGTAGTCCTCGCATTAATTGCAGCATGACTGGATGTTACCCAGAGAAGTTGAGATGGTTTTTGATTGAACAAGTCTGCCAGGGAGTAAAGTGTAAAGTGCTTTGGACAGTCCTAAAGACTGTATTCTGTTCTATATAAGAACTTACCTTTATATACGAACTGACGTTTACCTGTATGTAATAAGGACGTGTGTGTCACAGCTCCAGGTGATCCAGTGCATGGATGTGGCCGAGCAGAGTCTCCAGGCCTTGGAAATGTTGTCTCGCAGACACAGCAAGGCCATCCTACACGCGGTACGTACCACTAACACCTGCAGCTCATCACATCACTAGGGGCTGGTTTCATAAAGTTGCGCACATTTATGTGCACATATGTGGTCTGCCGGTCGCAGGTAACAGAGACTAGTCAATGTAGCTTACGGCCGGTTTCATGAGACCAATTTAGCACTCGTATAACTAATTTGACTTGACCTAATTAGGTTACAGTGGGAATACCATTATTTGTGGTGTCTTTAAACATTAAAAATAACTATGTTGAGAGTGAGCATGTCGGGAGCATCAACGTACTTGGGGAGCATATCGTAAATATTTCGACTAGTGTAAAGTTACGCCTACTAAACATATGATGCAGCCTAAGTGCAGTTATGGAGTAGACTTGTGAAACGTGTAACTCTATAACGTCCGTACATTGACAAACTGTCCCGACATACGGGGTGTCCACTCATCAGGGGGACATTAACATGGCAAAACAGTCCGTACATTGACAAACTGTCCCGACATACGGGGTGTCCACTCATCAGGGGGACATTAACATGGCAAAACAGTCCGTACATTGACAAACTGTCCCGACATACGGTGTCCACTCATCACGGGGACATTAACATGGCAAAACAGTCCGTACATTGACAAACTGTCCCGACATACGGTGTCCACTCATCAGGGGGTCCGCTGAAGAGGGGGACTACTGTATAGCCCATTTATTATCGCATCATCATTGTAAAACGTTATAATAATAAAAACGTTTAATTAAACGGAATAAAATACATTATATTTAGAATTGTAAAACACAAAGTTAAATGAAATAAATGAAACATCATATTTTAAATAATAAACAATAAAAAATTGCAAACAAAATAATGTTGACATATGACGTTAATTAGTGTGTGGTTTGTCCACCAGGGTGCCATTGGGACGTGTCTCATGTACCTAGACTTCTTCTCCGTGCCGGCCCAGCGAGCAGCCCTGGCCATTGCTGCCAGCTGCTGCCAGAGTATCACAAGTGACGAGATGCACTTTGTGCGCGACTCACTGCCCCTGCTTACAGCACGACTGGGGCAGCACGTAAGTTACCCCACCCCACTGTCTACACCCCACCCCTCTGTCCACACCCACTTCATGTGTGTCTCTGTTGACTAGAGCAACATGTAAGTTACCCCACCCCCTGTGTGGGTCTGTCTATGTTGACTAGAGCAACATGTAAGTTACCCCACCCCTCTCCCCACCCCCTGTGTGGGTATGTCCCTGTTGACTAGAGCAACATGTAAGTTACCCCACCCCTCTCTTCCCACCCCCTGTGTGTGTCTGTCTCTGTTGACTAGAGCAACATGTAAGTTACCCCACCCCTCTCTTCCCACCCCCTGTGTGGGTCAGTCTCTGTTGACTAGAGCAACATGTAAGTTACCCCACCCCTCTCTTCCCACCCCCTGTGTGGGTCGGTCTCTGTTGACTAGAGCAACATGTAAGTTACCCCACCCCTCTCTTCCCACCCCCTGTGTGTGTCTGTCTCTGTTGACTAGAGCAACATGTAAGTTACCCCACCCCTCTCTTCCCACCCCCTGTGTGGGTCAGTCTCTGTTGACTAGAGCAATGTGTAACTTACCCCACCCCTCTCTTCCCACCCGCTGTGTGTGTCTGTCTCTGTTGACTAGGGCAGCATGTATGTCACCCCACCCCTCTCTCTCGCCACCCCCTGTGTGGGTCAGTCTCTGTTGACTAGGGCAGCATGTATGTCACCCCACCCCTCTCTCTCGCCACCCCCTGTGTGGGTCAGTCTCTGTTGACTAGGGCAGCATGTATGTCACCCCACCCCTCTCTCTCACCACCCCCTGTGTGGGT
>JAODUO010002208.1:0-32993 GCA_025642075.2 Ridgeia piscesae
ATTTTACAACCAATTTTTCTCATCCCCCTCACACTGTTTTTTCAAACTCAACAAACCCCACCCTTTTCACAATTTGGTCTCAAATTTCCCCCAAACGGGGTCCCTTTCACTCACCTCCTTTTTCCAAACCCCCCGGGTTTTGTCCCTTCCAAACCCCCCCTTTAAACCCCCCCAAATTTTAACTTTCTCCGTTTCAAACCAAAACCCCCCCACGTTGGTCACAACTTCCCACTCAAACTCCCAAACCCCCACGTTATGTCACAATTTTTAACATCTCGTGTCAAAATCCCCCCCAACGTTTGGTCACAATTCTAACACTCAGGTCTCAAACTCAAAAAAACCCCCACCGGGGTTGGGGGCACAATTTTACTCCGCCCAAACTTCCAAACTCACACGGTTATGTCACAATTTCTCATTATTAAAAACAAACCTCACACGGTTAGTGTCAAAAAATTTCCCCACTCGGTTTTCAAACTTTTAAAAATTTTCCCCCACGGAGTGTCACAACCCCGCTCAAAATCAAAAAACTCCCCGTTAGTTCAAATTTTACCACCTGTTCAAACCCAAATTCCCCCACGGGAGTGTCAAATTTCTATCTTTGGCCCAAACTCCAAAATCCCCCCAAAGGGTTGTGTCACAATTTACCACTAAGTGTTCCAAACTAACAGTTCCTCCACACGGCAGAAAATTGGCTACTTTTTACCATCCAAAATTCAACCAATAAATTCTGTTACGTTGTCACAATTTCTACTGAGTCTCAATTTACCATTCAAGTGTCTCAAAACTTTAAAATATTCATGCCTCAAACTAATAAACTTTCACACTAAATATTATGTCACAATTTTTTGTAAATATTCAAGTGTTCAAACTGCGTCACAACTTCTACCCAAACCGCCAGCCTCACACGGTTAGTGTCACAACTTCACATATCAGTGTCTCAAACTAATATGTTAGTGTCATTACTTGAAATCATTCAAGTGTCTCTCAGTCACAATTTGTAAATATCTTTCAGTGTTCAAATTGTCATGTCACACCTTCTCAAACTCAACAAACCCCCACACGGTTAGTGTCACAACTTCTACCATCTCAAGTGCCTCAAACTCAACAAACCCCCACACGGTTAGTGTCACAACTTCTACCATCTCAAGTGTCTCAAACTTATGTCATAATTTGTACATCTCTCAAGGTTCTAAACTCAACAAATTCCTCTTGTGTTATGTTCAAATTTCTACCATCTGTCTCAACCAATCAGTTTCACACGTTAAACAATTTCTACCATCTTTAAAATTCAAACCAACAGTTCCCACACGGGGTGTCACAACTAGCTCACTCAGCACACTAAGTGTCACGTACCATTGGTTCAGTTCCCCCTCACGTCACACCCTCACCATTCAAGTGTTCAAAATTTCATCATCAAGCACTCAAACTCAAACTCAGTTAGTGTCACATTTCTAACATCTCGTTCAAACACTTCCCACACGTGTTAGTCACACAACAAACTCCCCACACGGAAGAAAAACATAAATCTCTAATATTCATATTCAAATCTCAACAGTTCCTCCACACGTTAGTGTCACAACTTTCGCTATGCTCAAATCCTCATCAAATTTCATCACTATTAAAACAAATTTCAATTAAATTCCCACATGTCACAATTTTTGCAATGGTTCAGTGCTCAAAACCAACAGTTCCTCAATATCTAACATCTCAAGGTGTCAAGAAAATTATCTTCAAGTGTCAGTGTCACAATTGTAATATCTTCAAAAATTAGTCTCAACAAATTCCCACACGTTAGTGTTACTGTACCATACTTCAAACTCAACAAATTTCACATATAGCACTAAAATATTCAGTAAATTTTCAAACTCACAAAACTCACACGTTAGTGTCATTTGTTTTGTAATTATTTTCAGTGTTCAAACTCCTCATTTATCGTTGTCACAACTTTAAAAACACTAGTGCCAAAACCCCACAAAACCCCGCACACTACCGTGTGGGGGTTTGTTGAGTTTGAGGCACTTGAGATGTTAGAAGTTGTGACACTAACCGTGTGGGGGTTTGTTGAGTTTGAGGCACTTGAGATGGTACAAGTTGTGACACTAACCGTGTGGGGGTTTGTTGAGTTTGAGACACTTGAGATGGTACAAGTTGTGACACTAACCGTGTGGGGGTTTGTTGAGTTTGAGGCACTTGAGATGGTACAAGTTGTGACACTAACCGTGTGGGGGTTTGTTGAGTTTGAGACACTTGAGATGGTACAAGTTGTGACACTAACCGTGTGGGGGTTTGTTGAGTTTGAGGCACTTGAGATGGTACAAGTTGTGACACTAACCGTGTGGGGGTTTGTTGAGTTTGAGACACTTGAGATGTTAGAAGTTGTGACACTAACCGTGTGGGGGTTTGTTGAGTTTGAGGCACTTGAGATGGTACAAGTTGTGACACTAACCGTGTGGGGGTTTGTTGAGTTTGAGGCACTTGAGATGGTACAAGTTGTGACACTAACCGTGTGGGGGTTTGTTGAGTTTGAGGCACTTGAGATGGTAGAAGTTGTGACACTAACCGTGTGGGGGTTTGTTGAGTTTGAGGCACTTGAGATGTTAGAAGTTGTGACACTAACCGTGTGGGGGTTTGTTGAGTTTGAGACACTTGAGATGTTAGAAGTTGTGACACTAACCGTGTGGGGGTTTGTTGAGTTTGAGACACTTGAGATGTTAGAAGTTGTGACACTAACCGTGTGGGGGTTTGTTGAGTTTGAGGCACTTGAGATGTTAGAAGTTGTGACACTAACCGTGTGGGGGTTTGTTGAGTTTGAGGCACTTGAGATGGTACAAGTTGTGACACTAACCGTGTGGGGGTTTGTTGAGTTTGAGACACTTGAGATGGTAGAAGTTGTGACACTAACCGTGTGGGGGTTTGTTGAGTTTGAGGCACTTGAGATGGTACAAGTTGTGACACTAACCGTGTGGGGGTTTGTTGAGTTTGAGGCACTTGAGATGTTAGAAGTTGTGACACTAACCGTGTGGGGGTTTGTTGAGTTTGAGACACTTGAGATGGTAGAAGTTGTGACACTAACCGTGTGGGGGTTTGTTGAGTTTGAGACACTTGAGATGGTAGAAGTTGTGACACTAACCGTGTGGGGGTTTGTTGAGTTTGAGACACTTGAGATGGTACAAGTTGTGACACTAACCGTGTGGGGGTTTGTTGAGTTTGAGGCACTTGAGATGGTACAAGTTGTGACACTAACCGTGTGGGGGTTTGTTGAGTTTGAGACACTTGAGATGGTAGAAGTTGTGACACTAACCGTGTGGGGGTTTGTTGAGTTTGAGACACTTGAGATGGTAGAAGTTGTGACACTAACCGTGTGGGGGTTTGTTGAGTTTGAGGCACTTGAGATGGTACAAGTTGTGACACTAACCGTGTGGGGGTTTGTTGAGTTTGAGACACTTGAGATGTTAGAAGTTGTGACACTAACCGTGTGGGGGTTTGTTGAGTTTGAGGCACTTGAGATGTTACAAGTTGTGACACTAACCGTGTGGGGGTTTGTTGAGTTTGAGGCACTTGAGATGGTACAAGTTGTGACACTAACCGTGTGGGGGTTTGTTGAGTTTGAGACACTTGAGATGGTAGAAGTTGTGACACTAACCGTGTGGGGGTTTGTTGAGTTTGAGGCACTTGAGATGGTAGAAGTTGTGACACTAACCGTGTGGGGGTTTGTTGAGTTTGAGACACTTGAGATGGTACAAGTTGTGACACTAACCGTGTGGGGGTTTGTTGAGTTTGAGGCACTTGAGATGGTACAAGTTGTGACACTAACCGTGTGGGGGTTTGTTGAGTTTGAGACACTTGAGATGGTAGAAGTTGTGACACTAACCGTGTGGGGGTTTGTTGAGTTTGAGACACTTGAGATGGTAGAAGTTGTGACACTAACCGTGTGGGGGTTTGTTGAGTTTGAGGCACTTGAGATGGTACAAGTTGTGACACTAACCGTGTGGGGGTTTGTTGAGTTTGAGACACTTGAGATGTTAGAAGTTGTGACACTAACCGTGTGGGGGTTTGTTGAGTTTGAGGCACTTGAGATGTTACAAGTTGTGACACTAACCGTGTGGGGGTTTGTTGAGTTTGAGGCACTTGAGATGGTACAAGTTGTGACACTAACCGTGTGGGGGTTTGTTGAGTTTGAGGCACTTGAGATGGTAGAAGTTGTGACACTAACCGTGTGGGGGTTTGTTGAGTTTGAGGCACTTGAGATGGTAGAAGTTGTGACACTAACCGTGTGGGGGTTTGTTGAGTTTGAGGCACTTGAGATGGTACAAGTTGTGACACTAACCGTGTGGGGGTTTGTTGAGTTTGAGACACTTGAGATGGTAGAAGTTGTGACACTAACCGTGTGGGGGTTTGTTGAGTTTGAGACACTTGAGATGTTAGAAGTTGTGACACTAACCGTGTGGGGGTTTGTTGAGTTTGAGACACTTGAGATGTTAGAAGTTGTGACACTAACCGTGTGGGGGTTTGTTGAGTTTGAGGCACTTGAGATGTTAGAAGTTGTGACACTAACCGTGTGGGGGTTTGTTGAGTTTGAGGCACTTGAGATGTTAGAAGTTGTGACACTAACCGTGTGGGGGTTTGTTGAGTTTGAGGCACTTGAGATGGTACAAGTTGTGACACTAACCGTGTGGGGGTTTGTTGAGTTTGAGACACTTGAGATGGTAGAAGTTGTGACACTAACCGTGTGGGGGTTTGTTGAGTTTGAGGCACTTGAGATGGTAGAAGTTGTGACACTAACCGTGTGGGGGTTTGTTGAGTTTGAGGCACTTGAGATGTTAGAAGTTGTGACACTAACCGTGTGGGGGTTTGTTGAGTTTGAGGCACTTGAGATGGTAGAAGTTGTGACACTAACCGTGTGGGGGTTTGTTGAGTTTGAGACACTTGAGATGGTAGAAGTTGTGACACTAACCGTGTGGGGGTTTGTTGAGTTTGAGACACTTGAGATGGTAGAAGTTGTGACACTAACCGTGTGGGGGTTTGTTGAGTTTGAGGCACTTGAGATGGTACAAGTTGTGACACTAACCGTGTGGGGGTTTGTTGAGTTTGAGGCACTTGAGATGGTAGAAGTTGTGACACTAACCGTGTGGGGGTTTGTTGAGTTTGAGGCACTTGAGATGTTAGAAGTTGTGACACTAACCGTGTGGGGGTTTGTTGAGTTTGAGACACTTGAGATGTTAGAAGTTGTGACACTAACCGTGTGGGGGTTTGTTGAGTTTGAGACACTTGAGATGTTAGAAGTTGTGACACTAACCGTGTGGGGGTTTGTTGAGTTTGAGGCACTTGAGATGTTAGAAGTTGTGACACTAACCGTGTGGGGGTTTGTTGAGTTTGAGGCACTTGAGATGGTAGAAGTTGTGACACTAACCGTGTGGGGGTTTGTTGAGTTTGAGACACTTGAGATGGTAGAAGTTGTGACACTAACCGTGTGGGGGTTTGTTGAGTTTGAGGCACTTGAGATGGTACAAGTTGTGACACTAACCGTGTGGGGGTTTGTTGAGTTTGAGGCACTTGAGATGGTACAAGTTGTGACACTAACCGTGTGGGGGTTTGTTGAGTTTGAGACACTTGAGATGGTAGAAGTTGTGACACTAACCGTGTGGGGGTTTGTTGAGTTTGAGACACTTGAGATGGTAGAAGTTGTGACACTAACCGTGTGGGGGTTTGTTGAGTTTGAGACACTTGAGATGGTAGAAGTTGTGACACTAACCGTGTGGGGGTTTGTTGAGTTTGAGACACTTGAGATGGTAGAAGTTGTGACACTAACCGTGTGGGGGTTTGTTGAGTTTGAGGCACTTGAGATGGTAGAAGTTGTGACACTAACCGTGTGGGGGTTTGTTGAGTTTGAGGCACTTGAGATGGTACAAGTTGTGACACTAACCGTGTGGGGGTTTGTTGAGTTTGAGACACTTGAGATGTTAGAAGTTGTGACACTAACCGTGTGGGGGTTTGTTGAGTTTGAGGCACTTGAGATGTTACAAGTTGTGACACTAACCGTGTGGGGGTTTGTTGAGTTTGAGGCACTTGAGATGGTACAAGTTGTGACACTAACCGTGTGGGGGTTTGTTGAGTTTGAGACACTTGAGATGGTAGAAGTTGTGACACTAACCGTGTGGGGGTTTGTTGAGTTTGAGACACTTGAGATGGTAGAAGTTGTGACACTAACCGTGTGGGGGTTTGTTGAGTTTGAGACACTTGAGATGGTACAAGTTGTGACACTAACCGTGTGGGGGTTTGTTGAGTTTGAGGCACTTGAGATGGTACAAGTTGTGACACTAACCGTGTGGGGGTTTGTTGAGTTTGAGACACTTGAGATGGTAGAAGTTGTGACACTAACCGTGTGGGGGTTTGTTGAGTTTGAGGCACTTGAGATGGTACAAGTTGTGACACTAACCGTGTGGGGGTTTGTTGAGTTTGAGACACTTGAGATGTTAGAAGTTGTGACACTAACCGTGTGGGGGTTTGTTGAGTTTGAGGCACTTGAGATGTTACAAGTTGTGACACTAACCGTGTGGGGGTTTGTTGAGTTTGAGGCACTTGAGATGGTACAAGTTGTGACACTAACCGTGTGGGGGTTTGTTGAGTTTGAGACACTTGAGATGGTAGAAGTTGTGACACTAACCGTGTGGGGGTTTGTTGAGTTTGAGGCACTTGAGATGGTAGAAGTTGTGACACTAACCGTGTGGGGGTTTGTTGAGTTTGAGACACTTGAGATGGTACAAGTTGTGACACTAACCGTGTGGGGGTTTGTTGAGTTTGAGGCACTTGAGATGGTACAAGTTGTGACACTAACCGTGTGGGGGTTTGTTGAGTTTGAGACACTTGAGATGGTAGAAGTTGTGACACTAACCGTGTGGGGGTTTGTTGAGTTTGAGACACTTGAGATGGTACAAGTTGTGACACTAACCGTGTGGGGGTTTGTTGAGTTTGAGACACTTGAGATGGTACAAGTTGTGACACTAACCGTGTGGGGGTTTGTTGAGTTTGAGACACTTGAGATGGTACAAGTTGTGACACTAACCGTGTGGGGGTTTGTTGAGTTTGAGGCACTTGAGATGGTAGAAGTTGTGACACTAACCGTGTGGGGGTTTGTTGAGTTTGAGGCACTTGAGATGGTACAAGTTGTGACACTAACCGTGTGGGGGTTTGTTGAGTTTGAGGCACTTGAGATGGTACAAGTTGTGACACTAACCGTGTGGGGGTTTGTTGAGTTTGAGACACTTGAGATGGTAGAAGTTGTGACACTAACCGTGTGGGGGTTTGTTGAGTTTGAGGCACTTGAGATGGTACAAGTTGTGACACTAACCGTGTGGGGGTTTGTTGAGTTTGAGGCACTTGAGATGGTACAAGTTGTGACACTAACCGTGTGGGGGTTTGTTGAGTTTGAGGCACTTGAGATGGTACAAGTTGTGACACTAACCGTGTGGGGGTTTGTTGAGTTTGAGACACTTGAGATGGTAGAAGTTGTGACACTAACCGTGTGGGGGTTTGTTGAGTTTGAGGCACTTGAGATGGTAGAAGTTGTGACACTAACCGTGTGGGGGTTTGTTGAGTTTGAGGCACTTGAGATGGTACAAGTTGTGACACTAACCGTGTGGGGGTTTGTTGAGTTTGAGGCACTTGAGATGGTACAAGTTGTGACACTAACCGTGTGGGGGTTTGTTGAGTTTGAGACACTTGAGATGGTAGAAGTTGTGACACTAACCGTGTGGGGGTTTGTTGAGTTTGAGACACTTGAGATGGTAGAAGTTGTGACACTAACCGTGTGGGGGTTTGTTGAGTTTGAGGCACTTGAGATGGTACAAGTTGTGACACTAACCGTGTGGGGGTTTGTTGAGTTTGAGGCACTTGAGATGGTACAAGTTGTGACACTAACCGTGTGGGGGTTTGTTGAGTTTGAGACACTTGAGATGTTAGAAGTTGTGACACTAACCGTGTGGGGGTTTGTTGAGTTTGAGGCACTTGAGATGTTACAAGTTGTGACACTAACCGTGTGGGGGTTTGTTGAGTTTGAGGCACTTGAGATGGTACAAGTTGTGACACTAACCGTGTGGGGGTTTGTTGAGTTTGAGACACTTGAGATGGTAGAAGTTGTGACACTAACCGTGTGGGGGTTTGTTGAGTTTGAGGCACTTGAGATGGTAGAAGTTGTGACACTAACCGTGTGGGGGTTTGTTGAGTTTGAGACACTTGAGATGGTACAAGTTGTGACACTAACCGTGTGGGGGTTTGTTGAGTTTGAGGCACTTGAGATGGTACAAGTTGTGACACTAACCGTGTGGGGGTTTGTTGAGTTTGAGACACTTGAGATGGTAGAAGTTGTGACACTAACCGTGTGGGGGTTTGTTGAGTTTGAGGCACTTGAGATGGTAGAAGTTGTGACACTAACCGTGTGGGGGTTTGTTGAGTTTGAGACACTTGAGATGGTACAAGTTGTGACACTAACCGTGTGGGGGTTTGTTGAGTTTGAGACACTTGAGATGGTACAAGTTGTGACACTAACCGTGTGGGGGTTTGTTGAGTTTGAGACACTTGAGATGGTACAAGTTGTGACACTAACCGTGTGGGGGTTTGTTGAGTTTGAGGCACTTGAGATGGTACAAGTTGTGACACTAACCGTGTGGGGGTTTGTTGAGTTTGAGGCACTTGAGATGGTAGAAGTTGTGACACTAACCGTGTGGGGGTTTGTTGAGTTTGAGACACTTGAGATGGTACAAGTTGTGACACTAACCGTGTGGGGGTTTGTTGAGTTTGAGGCACTTGAGATGGTACAAGTTGTGACACTAACCGTGTGGGGGTTTGTTGAGTTTGAGACACTTGAGATGGTACAAGTTGTGACACTAACCGTGTGGGGGTTTGTTGAGTTTGAGGCACTTGAGATGGTACAAGTTGTGACACTAACCGTGTGGGGGTTTGTTGAGTTTGAGACACTTGAGATGGTAGAAGTTGTGACACTAACCGTGTGGGGGTTTGTTGAGTTTGAGACACTTGAGATGGTACAAGTTGTGACACTAACCGTGTGGGGGTTTGTTGAGTTTGAGACACTTGAGATGGTACAAGTTGTGACACTAACCGTGTGGGGGTTTGTTGAGTTTGAGGCACTTGAGATGGTAGAAGTTGTGACACTAACCGTGTGGGGGTTTGTTGAGTTTGAGACACTTGAGATGTTAGAAGTTGTGACACTAACCGTGTGGGGGTTTGTTGAGTTTGAGACACTTGAGATGGTACAAGTTGTGACACTAACCGTGTGGGGGTTTGTTGAGTTTGAGGCACTTGAGATGGTAGAAGTTGTGACACTAACCGTGTGGGGGTTTGTTGAGTTTGAGGCACTTGAGATGGTAGAAGTTGTGACACTAACCGTGTGGGGGTTTGTTGAGTTTGAGGCACTTGAGATGGTACAAGTTGTGACACTAACCGTGTGGGGGTTTGTTGAGTTTGAGGCACTTGAGATGGTAGAAGTTGTGACACTAACCGTGTGGGGGTTTGTTGAGTTTGAGGCACTTGAGATGGTAGAAGTTGTGACACTAACCGTGTGGGGGTTTGTTGAGTTTGAGGCACTTGAGATGGTAGAAGTTGTGACACTAACCGTGTGGGGGTTTGTTGAGTTTGAGACACTTGAGATGGTAGAAGTTGTGACACTAACCGTGTGGGGGTTTGTTGAGTTTGAGACACTTGAGATGTTAGAAGTTGTGACACTAACCGTGTGGGGGTTTGTTGAGTTTGAGACACTTGAGATGGTACAAGTTGTGACACTAACCGTGTGGGGGTTTGTTGAGTTTGAGGCACTTGAGATGGTAGAAGTTGTGACACTAACCGTGTGGGGGTTTGTTGAGTTTGAGGCACTTGAGATGGTAGAAGTTGTGACACTAACCGTGTGGGGGTTTGTTGAGTTTGAGGCACTTGAGATGGTAGAAGTTGTGACACTAACCGTGTGGGGGTTTGTTGAGTTTCGAGACACTTGATATGGTAGAAGTTGTGACACTAACCGTGTGGGCGTTTGTTGAGTTTGAGGCACTTGAGATTTTAGAAGTTGTGACACTAACCGTGTGGGGGTTTGTTGAGTTTGAGACACTTGAGATGGTAGACCTTTGGACACTTGTATTTGTCACACAGCATGAGTTCCCCGCCCTCCCCGCACCGGTAGCAGGCGTCATCGTGCTCCCGCTGTGCGTCTGGCCGCACCCTGGACTTCCGTCGCTTCCTCTTTGCGTCCCGCGCTCGCTTCTCACTCTCCGCAGCCGCCGCAGTCTGCCAACAGGGGGCAGCACAGGTGTGAATGAACGAAGTTAATTTATTTCCAAGTGAACGATAATACAATAATATGCAAC
Source organism: Ridgeia piscesae (assembly GCA_025642075.2). NCBI lineage: Eukaryota > Metazoa > Annelida > Polychaeta > Sabellida > Siboglinidae > Ridgeia > Ridgeia piscesae. Next base: position 10,371 of record JAODUO010002208.1, read on the forward strand.
AACAAACAATGGAAATGGGAGAAGATGGAAGTTCCAAACTTATGAATTACTTCCTCAACACTATCACAACTTGTGTAATAGAAGCTAACTTGTTAACAACACTGAACTACATCTTTAAAAAGTAATGTCCTTTCATATTTGTAAATTCCATTCGTATTTAAATAATATAATCACCACTCCTGTGAGGACAGTGACACAGTCAACTAGCCGCACTAGCCACAGGTAAGCCAGTTGTGTCTGTAGGCGCACCTGGCTCATACCTAACAGGTGTTTGCAATGACCCACCCAAAGCATGATGTCAGAGTCAGGTATTTTCATTTCAAACCACATACAGCACCTGAACCAGCAAGTACAAAACACGTGGCAAAGCATTTCTTAATATGATTCCAAAATGCAGTAGTAGAAATGGCAGTAAATTGTCTGCAACCCAGAGCTGTATGTAAAGACCCGTCCACCCGTTATTTGGACGGGTAAAACCTGTTGTGGACAGGTAGAAATATTATTGGACGGGTAAAAAAATAAGGAGCAATCTTCCAATACAAAAAATCATAGATATTGTCCGTTATGCTTTGGAAATGGGCATGGCTGTCAAGTGTGTATGTGCAAATCTATCAAAAAATATGTTACTGGCAATTTTCTTAACTTGCATAAAGCCCTGCTGTAACCACAACCCAAAAAATAACGCTGTCAAGTCACAAACCTTTGGTCGAACTCCAAGAAAGCCGCTGCAGTTGGTCGCTCCACACCGACATACGCGCTTCTCATTGCCCAGGCAGTCAAGGTTGTAGTTGAAGGTCAATTCCGACCCTGGTGGATAACACCACGTTAGACAACACCACGTTAGACAACACCACGTTAGACAACACCACGTTAGACAGAGACAGCACAACACAACATAATGGTAACACAAACTTTACACAATGAAGTGAAGTAAAAAGCACTTTAAGCAATACTAAGGACTGGACACAGTGCTATATATATATATATATATATATATATATATATATATATATATATATATATATTAGATAAATTCATGTTACATGAATTTAAAATGCGACACGTTTGACTTACCAGCGGAGATGTCCTTGATGGCGAAGAGGCCGACGCGAACATCCCCATTGACATGCCATTTCTGGGTGTCAAGGTTCGGCTCGCAACTGTGGTTCATGAAGCGAGAGAAGTTGCCCTTTGGTCCAGCATCAATGATCCTGAAATGACACAACTCACAATTCCACAACCCGAAGCATCATGCAAAAACAATGCGTAACTGCTAAAATGAATGACACATTTGAATGTTGCCAGTACAAAGACAGTCTGAAATAGGTATCCAGCAACTGTGCTATCCAAACACTAAACTTGCTTAATTTATGTAGAACATTCTCTAAATTAGATGGTAGTAATGTACCAGACAAACAAACACAACGGACACAATGAGTGTAAAAAGGATAAAATGGATCTGGAAACGGCACATGTTGAGACAGGAAAAGACAACTACAGCATTGACAGCACTGACAGCAGTGATAGCACTGACGGCACTGATGGGGACACACATTACAAACAGTGCTGGGCATCATGGAGCAAGGCCACACATGTTGACACCCAGACTGAGGAATTACAGGTGCAGTGTGGATGACACGGACTGAAGATGTGAGGTGAGGCGACAGGCATCAACAGTTGCCTACCCACTGACTCAACAATGACACGACACTGACACGACAATATACTTCTACTTGGCAGTAGGGATTAGAACACAGGCACACACTGACCTGTTCTTGTCGAGGGTGAGCATGTAGAAGTTGGTGATGTTGTCGGCGTGAGCCTGAATCATCCGTCGCTTACACTCCTCCTCATCCACCAGGTCACCCACGTACTCGTTCACAAACTGACCCTGTAACCATGGCAACACAACTGTTCACACAAACTGTCCATGTAACCACGGTGACACTATTGTTCACAAACTGACCATTCAACCATGGTTTTTCACAAACTGACCCTGTCAACACAACTGTTCACAACATGACCATATAACCATGGCAACACTCTTCATAAACTAAATATGTAACCATGGCAACGTAACTGTTCACAGCTGTGCTGTAACCACGGCAAGCTGATCACCCACAAACTGGCCCTGTAACCACGGCAATGAACCCATTCACCCATCCACGACTGTGCCCACCTTCTTGATGTCGACGAGTGTCTCAAGCCCCCAGCCGCGACTCGCCACCTTCATGGGGCGCACCTCAGGGTACTCACGGCGCTGGAACCGCTGGTTGCGACACCTGTCACCCGCGCGACAGACCGCCGGGTGACACTCGTACAGCATCATGCGGTTGATGCACTCAGAATCGGAGCCACACGGAGCATCGCCGCTCGGAGAACACTCGCACCGTGGGATCTCAGACAAATCTGCCTTCCGGATCTGTACACTGCCGATGGGGAAGTTTACCTGACGACAAATTGTTATTCCATTGTTATTAGGCTAACCTATCGGCATTTGTAAGGAACACATAAATTATTATTATTGTTATTCGAATACACAAGCCATGTGACCTGTTGACCAGCAATTGGTTGTCAGGCCATGAGATGTGGACACTGGACACGTACAGCTTAAGGACATGCCATTGTATATTTTTCTGAAATTCCTACCATAAATGTTTTCCTTTACGACAAAAACATCATGGTCAAGGTGAATTAAATATGGGAATATCCAAGTCGGCAGATGTGATGCTACAAAAGTAACGTAACTGGCACATATATTAGCACATTAAAGCTCACTTTCCTGTTATCATTCTTCATTCCTCAACATCACAATCATCTCAGGTATCACATACTTGAATATGTCAACTGTGAATAATATTTAATAAAACTTCCTAGAGCGCACCAGGAAATAACATAATTGCCAGCCCAATCATAGCACACTGAAAAGGTTTCAACAACCTGAGATTTCTATTCAAAAAACGAAGTATGCTTATAACTAACAATGTGCCAAAAGGAAAGATTCCATTTTTCAATTTCAAACTAGCAGCGACAGCCGCCCAAATGTAGTACCTTGATATGTCTATAGGGGGCGGGTTTGCGATCATTTCGTTCCTGCAACTGTTCCTCACGTTGGGCTTTCGCTGCTGTCCACAACTTGAAGGCTGCAGTAGCTTCTTTCACCGCTACAACAAACAGCAGCCTCGTGACACTCAGTCCAGTCTACGGCCACCAGGTAAGTCTGTCCAGCTACATGACAGGCGACACTCAGGTCTAGTCTACGTCCACCAGTAAGTCTGTCCGGCTACATGACAGGCGACACTCAGGTCTAGTCTACGTCCACCAGGTAAGTCTGTCCGGCTACATGACAGGCGACACTCGGGTCCAGTCTATGTCCACCAGGTAAGTCTGTCCGGCTACATGACAGGCGACACTCAGGTCTAGTCTACGTCCACCAGGTAAGTCTGTCCGGCTACATGACAGGCGACACTCGGGTCCAGTCTACGTCCACTAGATAAGTCTGTCCGGCTACATTTTTTTTTACAAACACTGCAAACGAATTTTTACTCCAGGGACAATAAAAGTATTGTATTGTAAGTTTATGATGAGTATTTTCCATTACGATTTCCCTTGTAACATTACAATACACTGCACAGAATGTTCACTGGTCAGTCGGCTAGTCACAGGTCTGTTACAATAATTTTCATGTGAGAATTATTTAATAGAAAATTAAATAAATTAATAAACCAAAAGTGAAACAAAATGATCATTATTATTACTCGCTAATTTTCCCTTATTTATTGCCTACATTTTCTGTTCATGTCAAGTTTTATCATTATTGATGAGACAGGTGGAAAGTACAAACAGTAAACACACGTGATGCGTGGAAATACAAAGAGACAGACACTGCAACATTTCTCACCTTTCTGGAACACCTTGGCAAGTCCCTTAGCAGTAGCTGTCTGAGTTCCCTTGTCTCCCTCTTGGAAGAGGAACAGCCTACAAGCACATCTTACTTTCTGAATTATGACTTCCCCCGCCTGCCAACATCAACCACACTTTACTGAACAATTGTCTGAAACCAAAGAATATGGAAATAAAAACATTGCAACAAAACATGGATATATTTTACACTGTTTGTTACATGCAAACTAAATTTGCCAATGAGAGACGGCAGTGTGATAACGAGTACATTTACGTTACATTTTGTTTTAAAATCAATAAGAGGTCACCCCCGTTACCCTGCCCCAAGAGTTCATCCATTCCTACCTGGCCCTGTGAGTCCAGAAGTAGTCGTTTGACCCGAAGAAGTGAACCGGGAACTCTCCCACTTGGTGTGGCTTCTCCTGGATGTTCTGAGGCACATTCTTCGGGTGACAAATCTCTCCCGGCCACCACCTGAACAACCAAACCGACACTGTCTAGACACTGACACAACCACCTGAACAACCACACCGACACTGTCTAGACACTGACACAACCACCTGAACAACCAAACCGACACTGTCTAGACACTGACACAACCACCTGAACAACCAAACCGACACTGTCTAGACACTGACACAACCACCTGAACAACCAAACCGACACTGTCTAGACACCGACACAACCACCTGAACAACCAAACCGACACTGTCTAGACACTGACACAACCACCTGAACAACCAAACCGACACTGTCTAGACACTGACACAACCACCTGAACACCCAAACCGACACTGTCTAGACACTGACACAACCACCTGAACACCCAAACCGACACTGTCTAGACACTGACACAACCACCTGAACAACCAAACCGACACTGTCTAGACACTGACACAACCACCTGAACAACCAAACCGACACTGTCTAGACACTGACACAACCACCTGAACAACCAAACCGACACTGTCTAGACACTGACACAACCACCTGAACAACCAAACCGACACTGTCTAGACACTGACACAACCACCTGAACAACCAAACCGACACGGTCTAGACACTGACACAACCACCTGAACAACCAAACCGACACTGTCTAGACACTGACACAACCACCTGAACAACCAAACACTATCTAGACACTGACACAACCACCTGAACAACCAAACTGACACTGTCTAGACACTGACACAACCACCTGAACAACCAAACCGACACTGTCTAGACACTGACACAACCACCTGAACAACCAAACCAACACTGTCTAGACATTGACACAACCACCTGAACAACCAAACCGACACTGTCTAGACACTGACACAACCACCTGAACAACCAAACCGACACTGTCTAGACACTGACACAACCACCTGAACAACCAAACTGACACTGTCTAGACACTGTCTAGACACTGTCTAGACACTGACACAACCACCTGAACAACCAAACTGACACTGTCTAGACACTGACACAACCACCTGAACAACCAAACCGACACTGTCTAGACACTGACACAACCACCTGAACAACCAAACCGACACTGTCTAGACACTGACACAACCACCTGAACAACCAAACCGACACTGTCTAGACACTGACACAACCACCTGAACAACCAAACCGACACTGTCTAGACACTGACACAACCACCTGAACAACCAAACACTATCTAGACACTGACACAACCACCTGAACAACCAAACTGACACTGTCTAGACACTGACACAACCACCTGAACAACCAAACCGACACTGTCTAGACACTGACACAACCACCTGAACAACCAAACCGACACTGTCTAGACACTGACACAACCACCTGAACAACCAAACCGACACTGTCTAGACACTGACACAACCACCTGAACAACCAAACTGACACTGTCTAGACACTGACACAACCACCTGAACAACCAAACCGACACTGTCTAGACACTGACACAACCACCTGAACAACCAAACCAACACTGTCTAGACACTGACACAACCATCTGAACAACCAAACCGACACTGTCTAGACACTGACACAACCACCTGAACAACCAAACCGACACTGTCTAGACACTGACACAACCACCTGAACAACCAAACCGACACTGTCTAGACACTGACACAACCACCTGAACAACCAAACCGACACTGTCTAGACACTGACACAACCACCTGAACCAACACTGCACTGTAGACACTGACACAACCATCTGAACCAACATTGCACTGTAGACACTGACACAACTCCACGTTCTCTCCTAGTTCCTAGTCTGTAGGTGACAAACAAGTGTCAAGTACACCTCAGACTTGTTTGTATCTGTTCAGCCTATAGAAGTTTCAGTCACAGTCTGTACGGCTTCAAACAAGTCTCTGGTGAGATACGACTGATCAAGTACACCTGGCCATGCACAAGTACATCACTGTCACAACGATAATGACTCAGGTGCCAATTATTTACCATTCAGACAATATATGGCAACATTTGTACTCATGCGTGCCTAGTTGTTTCTACTCGGTTTACAGATTCTCAGGTAGAAAATATTTTTAGTGGTGCGATTTATTGCTCCCTGACTCGCTGAGCCTACTATAGCTCTACCTTATGACTTAGTAGATTTGTGCCGGCAGTCAAGCTTCGTATCCCAAGGAGTTAGACCATCAAACTTATATTGTCTCTTCGAAATGCGTACCTGAAACATTTTGTTACACTATATAGAATGGATACGGTATATTGGGTAGTAAATCTAGTATAACCATTAGACAACCCCATCAGCACCCACCTGTAGTTGCCGACCTTGACCCAAACAATATCGCCATACAGAGGCTTATTTCCACTGCTGCAGCTCTTGCAGTACCAGCTGCCCTCTGGTGGCTGAATGTTGAGGCATTCGGCATGATAGGCAGCGGGACAGGTTTCGCAGCACAACAAAGTGCCCCCTGAAATATAGAACGTTACGTCAACAACTGTACATCTGGACAGAATTACACCCTTTCTTCTCATTACAAAGAGCTGAGAAACTGTAAAATTACAAAGCTATTTAATGTGTTGATTGCTCCAGGTTACTGTCCATGAATACATGCCAAAGGGGCTATAGAGACAACAGGAGAGCACATGTGATATGGAACAATAAAAAGCAGACAAACCACTGCCATAAAAGTCTACTTTTAATAAATTTTGGTTTACAATTACTATCTCACTTTATTTATATTTTTATACAAAGCTTCATAGTTATAATTTCTTAAGAATACTTGCTGAATTTACATTACTAATGTTTATTTATGTAGACATTTTTTATAGTGTTTTATTGTGGCATTTTTTTTAAAACTATGCAAATGCTACTGAATAGAGTTCTATACTGGACAAAATAAGTTCATAATTAGTATCTTTCCTGAGCCAAAGATAAACACTTTAACGTTTGAATCTTTGCAAGCACCATCAAATATATACAAGGTAGCTCAGATACAACCCTATGCAGTTGCAACTGTAGTACTCGTGTCAAGAATGTCAGTGAGTACGACCCAATCTACATGTGGCGCCACGTACCACTAGAGCACTGGAAGCACCAGCTGACGTTGACGTGTGCGTGGTGCGTCTGTGACTTGACAGGCTGGAAGTGTTCGCTACAGATGATGTTGAAGCCGGCCAGGTAGACGGTGCCCGCAGCCACACAGAAGTCTCCCACGTGGTAGGCCGTTGGGCAGCGCACACACCGGTACATGCGTCCTGTAACCATAGCAAAAGTCCATGGGACGGTCAACACAGCTAACACAGCCAGAATTCAAATACCTGTCTGGTAACTGCTAGGACTGTGCAACTTCATTATTGTGAAACATTTTGCCTTCTATCCACACAGCACGGTGTGTGAGGAAAAAACAAACTAGACGGGTGGAACATACGAATGAGGTAAGTCACAGTTAACATTCAATGGCAACAACATTTCACCAAGAAGTGGAGTGTGTACCAACCGATAAAATGAAACGACTAAGATTTTGACATTGCGACAGGCATAAAGATGAAATGGCACCGAGGACAATTGTGTGGCAACCGGCACATGGAAGGACCCAGTGAGGAAGACCAGCAGCAACCAACATCAAGTGCTCTACCCTAGAGGTGACCACAGCCAAACACTGGGCCAATGGCACCTCTCTGTGGTAACAATACTCATTTCAATCACATGTAAGTCACATGCAAACATTTGGTATCATTGGATAGCCGACAGATTTTTCTTGATCGTGTACATGGATTCAGTCGATTCAGCCAATCGGAACCATGGTGTCAAACGTAGTCGAAAGCACGTTGCATCGATATTTTTACAAAATGCTCGACAGTATTCATAAACAAGATTGTTATATTAGTTCATGTAGTTAGACTGACGTTTGAGACGTTTTTGGTGTGAACATGCAACAAATTAGCCGCGCAACATTTTTCTGGCCGGGCACTTTGGTTTCATCGGCCGGCTTGAATCAGCATATTTTTATGTAGAAAAAAATCATAAAAATAATAGTTCTCAACATGTTATTTTTTTATTTAGCAACTAATACATGATGCTACATTTGTGTATTCATCCATAATTTTTGTTTGTTCTATAGATATTTTAATTTTATTATAATGAAGCATTCTTTTAGTGTAGAAATGACGCAACATTCATATTTACTTACCAATACTAGCAAAGTTATGATTATTATTGGAACAGTATGACGAACAGACAATTTTTCTTGGTCACATGCAGGATTAAAGACAACACAGGGTTGAAAGAGCTGAAGATGACAATGGCAGAAAGAATCTGGACAGATGATTGAAGTCACTAATGTTTAACCACAACGGCCGACAAAAGCGTTTTATTTTCCAACCTGAACACACTGCCAATGTTGTCAAAAGTGAACAGAATAGGTGGTTATTTCTGTAAACAGATGCCAAAGGCGTAGCACACAGTCAAGATCACCAGATTCACACACATATTCAATGAATGCATTTAAAGGGCCCATGAACCCACCTTTCGTAGCTTTGATGTTCTTTGGGTTGCCTCCCGCACAAGTGGCACACGTGTGCAGGGGGCAGTAGAAGTGGTGGTTCTCGCTGCGAGTCAGGGGCAGCTTGACCACACACTCCTGGTGGTAGAACCGCCCACACAGGGGCACCCCACAGCGCTTCATCTCAGGACCTGTCTTCTTGCACACAAAACATGTGTGACTGCCTGTGGGGACAGGACAAAACACGTGTAACTGCCTTTGGGGACAAAACATGTGTGACTGCCTGTGGGGACAAAACGTGTGACTGCCTGTGAGGACAAAACATGTGTGACTGCCTGTGAGGACAAAACATGTGTGACTGCCTGTGAGGACAAAACATGTGTGACTGCCTGTGAGGACAAAACATGTGTGACTGCCTGTGAAAAGAAAACGTGTGACTGTGAGGACAAAACAAGACACTTTCAGAAACTATACTACTGTACTGTACAATGTAGGACAACTTTCAAACAAATGGAGACATAACATATAAACAAAGAACAAAACCATTCACCTAAACTAATAACTTACAGATTCTGACATCAAACAGACACGCATTTCCACAAACAGCATTCAAGTCCAACTACAGAAACCACACAAATATAACTGCACCCACAACAACTGTGACAACACCACACCAAGTGCAACAAGCCTACATCAAGTGTAACAACAATGTATACACACCTGGTGTAACAAGCCTACATTAACATCTAGTGTAACAGCAGTGTATACACACCTAGTGTAACAAGCCTACATTAACATCTAGTGTAACAGCAGTGTATACACACCTAGTGTAACAAGCCTACATTAACATCTAGTGTAACAGCAGTGTATACATGCCAACTGTAACGACCCTACACCAAGTGAAACAACAGTGCATCCACACAAACTGTGATGACCTTACGCAACAATAGCGACCGTGCATAAACGCCAACAACCCTACACCCAGGGTAATTACCTACACCCACTACAACGACAGTGACCGTGCGCCAGGGGCAATAACACAACAAACTGTTGGACAAACCTGTCGTACATTCGTCGCAGACAAACGGGTCCACGGGCACGGACTTGAGGCCGACGCAAGAGAGATGGAAAGAGCTGTGACAGGCGGTCGTTGGGCCGTTGCACGTGATCAACTCGCCCGGTTTCTCACACAGCAGACACACGTGTTCCTTCTTCACCGGCCCCGCGTTGCTCAGACGGAACAACTCGATCTCCTCCACCCCTGTCGACTCTGATGAGTTCACCTTGTGTCTCGCGGCACTTCCTGGTGGAATCTCCTCTGTCTGGAGGTAGAAATGTTAATTAATTCAACGTGTATGCAGTTGCATGATATCTTTGTGTACATGGGTTTGTTTATGTATGTATTTAATTCTTAGACAACGTAGTCGATTTTGTTTAGTAGACATACCTTGACACTGCTGGCCTGAGACTCCGTGTCTTCACTCTCAGACTTAGTGTCTGGTGTCTGGAACACAACACATCCTTCATCAGTGAACACAACACATCCTTCATCAGTAAACACAATGCATCCTTCATCAGTAAACACAACACATCCTTCATCAGTAAACACACACATCCTTCATCAGTAAACACAACACATCCTTCATCAGTAAACACACACATCCTTCATCAGTAAACACAACACATCCTTCATCAGTGAACACAACACATCCTTCATCAGTGAACACAACACATCCTTCATCAGTGAACACAACACATCCTTCATCAGTAAACACAACACATCCTTCATCAGTAAACATAACACATCCTTCATCAGTGAACACAACACATCCTTCATCAGTAAACATAACACATGCTTCATCAGTGAACATAACACATCCTTCATCAGTAAACACAACACATCCTTCATCAGTGAACACAACACATCCTTCATTAGTAAACATAACACATCCTTCATCAGTGAACACAATGCATCCTTCATCAGTGAACACAACACATCCTTCATCAGTGAACACAACACATCCTTCATCAATGAACACAACACATCCTTCATCAGTGAACACAACACATCCTTCATCAATGAACACAACACATCCTTCATCAGTGAACACAACACATCCTTTATCAGTGAACACAACACATCCTTCATCAGTGAACACAACACATCCTTCATCAGTGAACACAACACATCCTTCATCAGTAAACACAACACATCCTTCATCAGTAAACACAACACATCCTTCATCAGTGAATACAATGCATCCTTCATTAGTGAACACAAAACATCCTTCATCGGTAAACACAACACTTCCTTCATAAGTAAACACAACACGTCCTTCACAAGTAAACACAACACGTCCTTCACAAGTAAACACAACACACCCTTCATCAGTAAACACAACAGCATGTTACAGCCGTGCAAAAGAAGTCTCAGCAGCGACTGCACGTTCTTCGAAAGTTACGAGCTTTCTATGTTGATCCACTACTTCTTCTACGCCTTTACCGTAGCATAATTGAGCCTCTCTTAACCTACTGCAGTATTTGTTACTACCCTGCTCTTTCTGTGAAAAACCGTAACAGGCTTCTGAAAAACTCACATGTTTCTGCCAAGATCATTGGTTTACCTACACCAAAGCTCTCCGAAATAATCGACCATGCAATTTTGAAGAAAGCTCGAGCTGTCGCTACTGAGTCTGATCACCCGCTCTCTACGTTCTTCCATGTACTTCCGTCTCAAAGGAGATACCGTTGTATAAAATGTAAAACATGTCGCTATAGCAGGAGTTTTGTGCCGGTGGCCATTAGAATGTTGAATGCTAAATGAGTCATATTGATGTCACCCGGTTGAATTGTTCTTGTAGTGTATACATCTAACAGTATAATGGGGAAGTGCATGACGTTTTCAGCCATATTACCCAGATTTCTCCAGCACCAGACGCGACACTCTCGATGATGTCATCGATCTCCTTCTCAGTGGTCAAGTCCTTCTTAGCATCCTCCGACTTCACAGTGGGAACTGTTGCTATGGTCTGTACATGAACAAGATCATTTATTACTGATTTACTCTATGCTGCAGAAGACGATGCAGTTGTCTGTTTCTACAGCAAATAACGATAAATCGTGATACAAACTAAACGTAAGTTATTTATAAATTCGACTTCAGTTTGTTAGAGGACTGGGAAAGAACACTTCCAAATAACACCAACTGTGCAGGTTTTTGAGTTCGCTTCAATATCACACTTCACTGTAACAACCCAAAATTGCCCAAAATATAGGACGCATTCACTCAAAACAGATTTTTCTGTGCAAAACAGGAATATCTTTACCTTTGCAGTTTTCGGGGTTGTAGCAAATATCTCGCCTTCTGCTTCCAGCTTCTTCTTCGAAGGTCGACTTACACGCCCGGATCTTTGAACTACGGCTAAAAACAGCGAGACAGTAAGAACATTCTATCAAGAATCTTTGTTCACATCCTTCTCACCTCCCCTCCCTCTCTCTGATGACAGAGTCATTGCAGCTTCTCAACTGACATCACATCACACATTCACATTCCACCACAAACAAGTCAACATTTTCAAAAACTTGCAGTCACATTTCCACAGAAATCCAGACAGCTCAACAAATGAAACCTGCAACACAATGTGCAACTGTTTACCATGCAATCAAATTTGTCCATAAAGATTTCTTTTAAATCATAAGCATGAATCATTCACAGTGTAGTACAATCGAATTAAACTGTCAATTATAGCAGCACGCCAACACAAATATTAAGTAAATGCATTGTCAACCGGCACAAAATGGCAGACATCAGTCTATAACTGGGCTACACATTACACAATTTCATTATTCATAGATGTAAATTTGTCATTTCCGACCGATAACTTACCACCAACCGACTTTGTCATCATCTCAGTAATGTTCGTCACATCTGACCCCATGGGTATGAACTTTGCCCTGTCCTCGTCACTCAGCCCTTCCCACAATTCCTGCAATCGCTTCTCAACCTGTTCATCAGAGTCCGCTGGGTTCTCCTCGCGCACAGAATCGCGCCGCTTCTGACGGAAAACCGCAAATTGCGTCGCGAACTGGTCAGCAAGTTTCCGCGGCGACGACCTCTGTGGTCTGAGGTGACGCATCCGTTTGCGGGGTGGTGACGCCGGCAGCGGTGACGCGGTTCCGTCCACCCCGCCCTCATCAACTGCCTGCACTTTCCGCTTCACATACTTTCGTTTTTGAACCGCAACACCATTTGATAGTGCTGCCACCTGTTGGCTGTCGGGTGCCGACTTTGTCGCCACGGGCTCTGTCGGCTCGTAGACAAATGTATAAGTCTGCTGTCGCTCCAGTCTACTCATAGGGAGAGCCTCCTCCGTGGCGACCACGGCCACCTCCCAGGCCTTACGACGACCCTGTTTCACGATGTACCGGTCTCGGTCCTTCTTGTGCTTGGCAATCATCTCCACACAGAACCGCTCGAATGCCTTCTTGCCCTCGAAGGGGATCATCGCCCCCTCTGACACCCACCCTCGCTCAGCCTCATTGCCGAAGAACTGCACGTGGTAGAGACGCGTCTGTCTCAGGTCACCTGGTGGACAAGCAAACAGTAAGCACAACTGCTAGTTTATGACATGGATCTATTTTCTCACAATTTGTTTTTACATTGTATAATCGTATATACGTTATGTTAACAATTACTTTGTGAAGGCAATAGCTTGCATGTTGTCTTGAAACAACCACATTATACAAAACAACTTATGCAGACGTTCCATGTAGGTTACATTTGAAACAATCCCAGAAAATGTGACATGCGTTGCAAACAGTGTATGTAACACGTACTGTCCCCCTCATCTGTGATTTCTCTTTCTTACTCAAAAGCAAATTACCATTTCCTCACAGATGTAAACTTTTCTAAAATCTACAACTATTTATTTAACTAATTCGCAAAAAAAATTACTTTTGTCATTATTACATTACAAAACCTGCCATAAGCAATTTAATTACTACTGTACGTGTGGAGACAACTAGGAAGTAAATCTGAACGTCAGGAAGTCAAGCAAACATCACAAGAACAAGGGACCAACGTGTAAACTGCCTGCACGACACTGCAAACATTCATTCAGAACGAACGATACATGGAAACAATGATGCAATTATTGTATACATTACAACTACTCTGCTAACTTGCCTTTGATGCGTGTATAAATGCCCTGGTATGGATCATATGCTACCATGCACGGCCACCAGGGGTGACCGCTGACTTTCGCCCACATCAAATCTCCCACAAGCCACCTGGCAGGCAGTTTTTCAGCTGTCACTGGGGGCGCCTACAACCAGCAAGACAACTCTCATCAATATATGGTTTAGGTGACGACTATTAATGTGACAGAACCAAACCAAGGTATACACCATGACAAAATGCTTCTTCAAGCTCAACCTTCATAAGCCAGACTGATAAGCCGTGGAGCTGTGGAAGATGTAGTGCAAGGTTTTAAACAGTAAAACTACAACAGAACTGTGTAACATTTTTAAATGACTTAATACCTAAGACCCAACAAATTTCATATTTGGCAAAGCAACAGAGAAAGTGATAAAGTGACCCCTGATAAACATTACTGCATGCAATTTAATTTTACGATAAAAAATAAACCCAATCACTTTGTCTACTGGTAACAAATGCAGTTATGGAAAAATGTGCTGCAGAAATAGGCAATACCAAAGGGATTGCGTTAATCATAAATATGACAATACCACATGAAGAAGTTTGAGAGGTGGTTAGTGTGATATGTACAGCTCTCACCAGTGCCTCTTGCTTGATGGCAGCATCTCGACTCGCCTCCTGCATCTTCCTGTCCCTCTTCTTCTCCATCAGCTGTTTCTTGATGTCGCCCTTTGTCTTTGCCCTCCCAAATCTGGTCGGTGGGAACCCCGTGGCAACAGACAGTGGTGGGGCGACGGGGTGCATGGGTACACAAACAGTGGATGCAGCCATCTGCTCGTGTGTCTGTGTTGTGGGGGTCGGGGTAGAATGACTGCACAGCGTACCCTCATGGAAAGATCGTCGGATCCTCAACTTGATCGGTGGAGACGGGATTGGTGCCGACTGCGACGGACATGCCGAATGCAGTTTGACTGAGGGCGAGTCACAGGTCACAGTGGTGCCATCTGACGGTGGTGTTGGGGTGACCAACAGTGGCTGGGTGTTTGTGGCGAGGGTCTGGCCTTGACATACTGTCTCCATGGGGACAATGTTGGCGTACTGAGGCGGGTGATCATCCGTCGACACACTGTGGCTGTTTGTCTTGCTCATTGCCATGCGGGGGTGCTGTGTGAGGGTGGGGACTTGGGGTAGATTGTGGCGGATGACCGGCACCGCTTGACCTGTCACCTGGTCACCTCCGGTCACCCCATTGCCATGGGGGGAGGAGGATGCCATGTCTGCGTCGTCGTCACACGTGTCACATCTACACACAGACAATCATCCACATCAGTAAAACTGTCACCGTTTTAAAACATGCTCCATTGCTATATATCTCCTCTCTTTCAAACTGTCAACCATAACCATAACCATAATATTTATTGACCCCAAGTAGGTATAGAATTTGTTGAAAGTACATCAATTTCGTTAGTACATTTATACCAGCATACATACACACATATTATATCATGTTCACATACTATTATAAGTCTATACGTTAAGGCTTACAATACATACAAATGTGTGTACTTATAGTAATTCTGATTGTACCAAAATAAAAACCCGCAATCATATAACATTTACTAACTGGGATCGGTAGCTCCTATTAAGACAATAATGTCGCTGTCACAGGAGCCACCATAATTTCATGGAATAAAGTAGTATGGTCCTTAGTATACAAGATGTCTAACTCAAATGTTTATTTGGAAGTGTTAGGTTTAAGTAAGAAAGTGTGATGTGGTGTGGAAATGGGCTAATGAACATTAACATATACTGTATTTATTAATTTAGCTGACATATGTAACAGTTGTCGACTTAGACATACTAATATAACAAAACAACTTTTATGAACAGTTTCTACTGCCTTCAGACAAGCTGTGAGCACCTGGATAAAGTGGACTATCATGGTAACATTAAGACAGGAATATTTATAATAAATTAGTTGTAACGAAGCCAGCATCCATTATCCGTTATTGGAAACATGTATGCAGATGGGCACCAATAGCCAACATATTATTTTATAAATTAAATATAAGGAACAATACGTTAGGAACTAAATTCAAACTAAGCATGGCTTTACATGGATAAAACTTTTAGTAGACAATAGACATATGCATGGTAACTCACATGTATACACAAGCTAATCAAGATGAGTATTATGACCTAACATTATATAAGCTACACACGTATGACACAAATTTTCGTAGTATAACTGACAATATCTATGATTTTGGAAGACCATTTTTGCTTCTTTTTTACACATATGTCAGGTGATATTTATATAACCGCCCAAAACAGGTTTTAAATGTCCAAATGATGGAAAGGTTGGTCTCAAGATCAAGCTATGAAAGTAAGCCATAAATATAATCACAATGTAATTTAAAAAATCACTGTAATGTTTGTCCACCATGTGTTTCTGATCTACCAAAATTGCTATTTTGTATGCGTCATTCAGACACATGCTACAGCACAGAGGGCATATTTTCAGCGGACAATGTGTCAGTCCCACTATGCTGCACAATGAGGAAGTTGCTGAGATGGCATTGGGGTTACCAGACTGGAGTACCAAAACCAGATAAAGCACTTGTTTCTGCAACCAATGTCTCAAAACAGAAATCAGATTAGTTCATTCTGTTGTGCTTGGTCAGAATCCTAACCCTAATCAATCAGCATTCCCAATATATTTGTTTTACAAATATTGCGTTTCGCAAACCCAACTAGCACTCCAATTTGTGCAAGCCGCAAACGCAGCGGCCGTGTGTTACCGCACTGTGCACACGGAATGAGCAATAAACAGTTTGTTTATGCCGACTGTTCCATCTTTTCGACCTCAAAAGTCTGCTCAGATGCGCTGTTTATAAATATGTGTGAGATGATGTTGAATGATTAAATTACCAAAATTAAGTATCAAATGTTGGCAAAATAGTTATAACGGCAACATTGAGAAAGGTCCGAATTCTACACATGTGCCATGTACCGCCATGATATATCCAAAATTAGCTCGAAAAAAATTGCCACAAGGAATGAAGCCTGAAAGATACCTTACTTACATGCACTGTGCTATAGTGTGTGATTGCACTTGCGAGAGATGAGAGCTGTTAAGTGCGGTCGGATTAACTACAAGAACTTAGGTTTTGACTCTTTTTCGTTATCTTTTTTCGCTTTTAACGTTGGACAAGAGCCAAAGATCGGACGTTGCAAAAGAAATTCAGAAAATGTGCACAATTAATTAACTGAAATAAGCCAAACCAAAACAAACCAACGCGACATTTGTTGTTGAACATACATCGCGCGGCTGGTTACGCTGTCGTCGATACAAAATACTATGGACCCATAAAACCGGATGAGTGAACATTCAGAAAGACATACATCCCGATGTGCGGCCATGTTGGATACGCACTCGTCAATTTCACGGAAAACATGCACGACTTATCACAATAATCGCGCAATTGCACACCGATCAGGCGATATGCGACGCATGACGTGGAGGTGAACAGTGCATTCCACAATGAGATGCAACATTGGGAGATATTTACCGATGGAATCGTACGTTTTCGGCGGTAATATTTTACACCCTACAATCTTCTTATCAGCAGCCCGACGAGCAATCGATGGGGGTCAGCGGGAACTTCGCCACATCTCATTGGTCGGTTTAAAATATACGGCAAAATGAAGGTCAAGGGCGACAAGTAGCGCCGACTAGTGAATGCATCGGAAATAATTATTTGCCTTTCCATTTCTCCGCTAGGTGCTAAAACATTGGCCAGCTTACATAATTTATAATTATATATATATATATATATATATATATATATATATATATATATATATATATATATATATATATATATATATATATATATATATATATATATCACGCACACGCACACGCACACGCACACGCACACGCACACGCACACGCACACGCACACGCACACGCACACGCACACGCACACGCACACGCACACGCACACGCACACGCACACGCACACGCACACGCACACGCACACGCACACGCACACGCACACGCACACGCACACGCACACGCACACGCACACGCACACACACACCCACTGAAATAACATGACATAAAGCGGTTGCTCTTCTCCATCAACATTTGTGCTTTGATGCTCTGACATATCACCGCTGCACGCAACTCCGCGACGTTGATCAGGAGGCGGTTGAGCCGCCCTCTGACGCCGTCACCCTTCTGTCACGTGTGATGTCTTACTATTACACAGTCATTGCCTACCTGGTTTTCTGGCATCAGTTCTGGGAGAGATCAATTTTGTTCAGATATTCTTCCAAAATCTGGGACAGTTGCGCTACCAAACTGCGCATAGTGGCTCTTTTTCTACTCTGCAAAGGGGAACGCGAAAACGTCGTTGAAGAAGCATTCTGTGTGGAAATGAGGTATGGCGGGTAAAGTGGACCCCTCGGCCAAAATGTGCCCCCTCTGTCATAGCATTCCTGGTATGCAATGCAGTCAAAGCAACGGTAGTAGTATTTACAGACTATCCAGGGGACATGATTCAATGTCATATTTGTTTCTGGCGCGAATGCAAAACGGCGAGTAGCAAATTTGTGTTTTTTGTACTTTTCTTAAAATATTTGATGTGCCTTACACACACAAACTTTCTATAAATTGTCAGGGTACATAACTGTAAATGTGGTTCATAGAGCAATAGGACATAGTTAGTTGAATGAGCAATTTCAGTTTGAAGTGAATATACGCATTACTCTCAAAATAGCGCCCGACCGATACTCTATGGCAGAGGCCAAAGTGGGCCCTATGGGGCTACAGTGCGACAAGCTACAGAGGGACGACCTGGATCATTACAGGCAGCCTTTACAAGAAAGACGTCGAGGCCACGGCAAGACTCGTAACGTGCCTACAACTAACCGATTCAAAGAAGAGAGGGCACACAACAATTGAGAACATGTCAAAAAAGACACAGAAGGAAGACGGTGACACTAGGCCTCAATTGTCAGTCTTGTTCGGATTTGTGTTCCAACAACAGAAATTGCGAAAGCTGGATGTATTGCGGGGAGTGTGGCTGGTCGACACACAGTGCATGTGACGGGTATGAGCGTGCCGGGTTTATGTGCGAGATTTGCGCCAAAGATGGCGTTATGAGGGGCCCAGTTTGGCCTCCACATTTTACAAAACAATAAAATTTGTGTCTTTTAAAACTCATCTAACGTATTATATTTATTAAAATAGAGTAACTATAGAGTGTACATGTAGTTAGTCAATAAAAACATTATTCATAGCTAGGTAGTGTAGCAAATTTTTTTTTTTTACATAAATGTAAAATGAAGGTCGATCGGCGCTTAAGGGGCCCACTTAACCGCCCTTCCCCTACATTCCCTCAAGCCTGCATAAAGAGCGGTCAAGCTGTCCAGCCGTATTTTCGATGTCGTGGATTTCGATGGCATAATTGCCGAGTTCGCGTCATTCAAAACAAGAATGGTTATGCTGTAGGAAAATGTACCGAGATTCTACGCTCGGACCAACATATCACTCCCGGTCTCACTGCCCTATCGTTGTCGTTGTCGGGGCAGTGGCGGGGAGAGCTCGCTGTGAACACACGTTGTTAACCCTGACCATATGTTGTTAACCCTGACCATATGTTGTTAACCCTGACCATAGGTTGTTAACCCTGACCATTTGTTGTTAACCTTGACCATATGTTGTTAACCCTGACCATACGTTGTTAACCCTGACCATATGTTGTTAACCCTGACCATTTTTTGTTAACCCTGACCATATGTTGTTAACCCTGACCAACGTTGTTAACCCTGACCATATGTTGTTAACCCTGACCATTTGTTTTTAACCCTGACCATATGTTGTTAACCCTGACCATACGTTGTTAACCCTGACCATATGTTGTTAACCCTGACCATTTGTTGTTAACCCTGACCATACGTTGTTAACCCTGACCATATGTTGTTAACCCTGACCATTTTGTTGTTAACTCTGACCATATGTTGTTAACCCTGACCAACGTTGTTAACCCTGACCATATGTTGTTAACCCTGACCATTTGTTGTTAACCCTGACCATACGTCGTTAACCCTGACTATACGTTGTTAACCCTGACCATATGTTGTTAACCCTGACCATTTGTTGTTAACCCTGACCATATGTTGTTAACCCTGACCAACGTTGTTAACCCTGACCATATGTTGTTAACCCTGACCATATGTTGTTAACCATGACCATATATTATGTTGTTAACTCTGACCGTATATTCACTTTTATAATGTAGAGTTAATTTTAGTTCCACGTTAAGTAATTATTTCTAAGGATACGTACATGTAACGCGTCCTGAATAGTTTTTAACTAGATTTGGCGCTATATGTCAATCCAACTCAGTTGAGTTGCTAATAAAACTTGTGTTATTATTATTATTATTATATAAGATAATTTATTATATTATATGCAGTTGTTTGTTAGCTGACTGAGGGGTTTATTAGGAGTTTTTCCATTTGTCATGTAATGTAATGTAGGAGCAACGGTAAATATATCTCTGGCTGTATATTTTTCTGGGGAAGCATTTTTATTCTTGCCTCCAGCGGCACTTTGCCTGTCTATGCTACTGCGTTGATAGAATTCGATGCACTGTTCAATGGGCGCAATTGTGCAATTAACCAATTGGCGTTGCAAATTATACAGTGGGGATGATCAACTCTAGTGGTGGCCTTTATCACCCCATTCACCTTTTTTTAAGAAAACCTTTAGAAACAAATTATGAGGGTGAGCATATGTGACACACTCAGTCACGCAGAAGAAACACCCTTTCTGCTACTGCGAGATAATATAGTTACGATCAACTGAAGTTGGACTAAGAATTCTATTTACTCGTTCCAAATATAATAAGAGGATACGCTTAGTCATTGATAAATGATGTGTATTCTTTCGGTTCAGCGTTGAATCACCAAAACATCAGGACACAGCGATTTAGCATTAGGCAACGATTAATGTGAATTCAATAATACATGCAATTAGTACGTAAACTAGTGGGTAGTTCTACACCTAATATATATATATATATATATATATATATATATATATATATATATAAATTCATGAAACACAATAAGTTAGTAAAACATATACAACATTATACGATGTTTCGCTTTCCGACGGGAAACTGGCAACTTTTGTACACCATTTTTATATTTAAAAAAAAAAGGTTTGAATGCACCACTTCATTCAAGTCGAACATTGTCTACCAGATTTGTCATTCGTGGGAGGTAGAGGGTTAAGAGGAAGAATACTAAACATTCTTGTATTCTATTTTTGTATTCTATTCTTGTTCACCTGCACTGATTCGAGAAAAACAGGTTGGGTTACATAAAGGCTTTATGACTTGTTTGTTCACGATCCAGCGAACTCGAATGATCCGCCAACTTGGCTGTAGCAGCAACTTATATTTCTTGCGTGTGTGTGTGTGCGTGTGCGTGTGCGTGTGCGTGTGCGTGTGCGTGTGCGTGTGCGTGTGCGTGTGCGTGTGCGTGTGCGTGTGCGTGTGCGTGTGCGTGTGCGTGTGCGTGTGCGTGTGCGTGTGCGTGTGCGTGTGCGTGTGCGTGTGCGTGTGCGTGTGCGTGTGCGTGTGCGTGTGCGTGTGCGTGTGCGTGTGCGTGTGCGTGTGCGTGTGCGTGTGCGTCGTGTGCGTGTGCGTGTGCGTGTGCGTGTGCGTGTGCGTGTGCGTGTGCGTGTGCGTGTGCGTGTGCGTGTGCGTGTGCGTGTGCGTGTGCGTGTGCGTGTGCGTGTGCGTGTGCGTGTGCGTGTGCGTGTGCGTGTGCGTGTGCGTGTGCGTGTGCGTGTGCGTGTGCGTGTGCGTGTGCGTGTGCGGTGCGTGTGCGTGTGCGTGTGCGTGTGCGTGCGCGTGTGCGCGTGCGCGTGCGCGTGCGCGTGCGCGTGCGCGTGCGCGTGCGCGTGCGCGTGCGTGTGCGCGTGTGCGCGTGTGCGCGTGTGCGCGTGTGCGCGTGTGCGCGTGTGCGCGTGTGCGCGTGTGCCGTGTGTGCGTGTGTGCGTGTGCGTGTGTGCGTGTGTGCGTGTGTGCGTGTGTGCGTGTGTGCGTGTGAGCGTGTGTGCGTGTGTGCGTGTGTCCGTGTGTGCGGGTGTGCGCGTGTGCGCGTGTGCGCGTGTGCGCGTGTGCGTGTGAACTGTAGTGGCCAGTTACTGTTCTGAAACAATGGCTCCCATCTCCCAGGTAGACACGTGCTGTGTTGTTGTCGTTGACCAGGACTTGCTCTGGCTATAAGTTGTGACTACGTTGACGTGCTTACATTCTTCTGGGCGTTAAGGATTGTCACAATAGAAGCCTAGATGGCGTCCCATGTAAGCTGTACATAGGGTAAGGACGTGTTCAATTGTCTACTGGTGCTGTACACAGGGTGAGGACGTGTTCATGTGTCCACTGGAGCTGTACACAGGGTGAGGACGTGTTCATGTGTCCACTGGAGCTGTACACAGGGTGAGGACGTGTTCATGTGTCCACTGGAGTTGTACACAAGGTGAGGACGTGTTCATGTGTCCACTGGAGCTGTACA
>JAODUO010002209.1:0-15000 GCA_025642075.2 Ridgeia piscesae
ATGAATAGAACAGTGATCTGCGTTTAAAGGGGAAGGAGGGGTAGTTTATAGATGAATAGAACAGTGATCTGTGTTTGAAGGGAAGGATGTGATAGTGTTTTAGATGAATAGAACAGTGATCTGTGTTTGAAGGGAAGGATGTGATAGTGTTTTAGATGAATAGAACAGTGATCTGTGTTTGAAGGGAAGGATGTGATAGTGTTTTAGATGAATAGAACAGTGATCTGTATTTGAAGGGAACAATGTGATAGTGTTTTAGATGAATAGAACAGTGATCTGTGTTTGAAGGGAACGATGTGATAGTGTTTTAGGTGAATAGAACAGTGATCTGTGTTTGAAGGAACGATGTGATAGTGTTTTAGATGAATAGAACAGTGATCTGTGTTTGAAGGGAACGATGTGATAGTGTTTTAGATGAATAGAACAGTGATCTGCGTTTGAAGGGAAGGACGTGATAGTTTTAGATGAATAGAACAGTGATCTGTGTTTGAAGGAAAGGATGTGATAGTCTTATAGATGAATAGAACAGTGATCTGTATTTGAAGGGAAGGATGTGATAGTGTTTTAGATGAATAGAACTGTGATCTGTGTTTGAAGGGAAGGAAGTGATTGTGTTGGAAGCTGCAATCCTTCTTGAGGCAGGCTGGGATTCCATGGTTCATGAAGTGTGGACGACATTCGTGCCCAAAGATGAGGTACCTTCACATTTTGTTTTATTTCTCACTGCTACTAAATATGTTGGATCTTGGTAGTACGTTGAACAAACCTAGCATAAGTAGGTTGAAGTTTGTGTAGAATTAAGTTACAAATGTTATTGTGGATCTCCTGGCTTAACTTAACAAATAAACAAACAGATTATGGCCTTTACCTCTGTGGATAGAGAGTTCCAAGTCAACACTGAATGTAGTTAGTAATAACAATACCCCTAGCACGGGTCTGCCTGTCATCGTATGAGTAAAACACTATTTATGCCTGTAAACTAGATGTTGCAATATATGATTTGCTTTTCTTTTACCTATTTTAGTAATATATCCTGAAAATGAAAAGTATTTAAAAAGTATTTGAAAAAGTATTTGAAAACGTATTCGAAAAGTATTCGAAAAAAGTATTCGAAAAAGGTATTTGAAAAAGTATTTGAAATAATTTCCAATGTATTGTATTAACATTCTTTTGCATTTCAAAATATTTTTAATTGAATCCCTCAAGAGTATTTGTATTTAAATACATTTCCATGTATTTGACCCCATGTCTGGTGTGAGCAATCTGTAGAGCTGTACAGGTTGTCATCCATCTACATGGATAACCCAAAGAACCATCAGGTAATTATAGTCCAGTCTACTGTAGTGAGGTGTTGTTGTTTGAGGCCGTGCGGCGAGTGATGGAGAGAAACAAGTTGAGTCAAGAGGAGGCCGCACGACGCGTCAAGGCACAACTGTCAAATGAGGCTCGAATCAGTCGCAGCAACGTCACCATCTGTACACTGTGGGAGTACGAGGTCACGCAGAAACAGGTCAGGAAGTCATGTTTGTTTAGAAGCAGGTTACTGAGGTCACACAGAAACAGGTCAGGAAGTCATGTTTGTTTAGAAGCAGGTTATTGAGGTCACGCAGAAACAGGTCAGGAAGTCATGTTTGTTTAGAAGCAGGTTACTGAGGTCACGCAGAAACAGGTCAGGAAGTCATGTTTGTTTAGAAGCAGGTTATTGAGGTCACGCAGAAACAGGTCAGGAAGTCATGTTTGTTTAGAAGCAGGTTACTGAGGTCACACAGAAACAGGTCAGGAAGTCATGTTTGTTTAGAAGCAGGTTATTGAGGTCACGCAGAAACAGGTCAGGAAATCATGTTTGTTTAGAAGCAGGTTACTGAGGTCACGCAGAAACAGGTCAGGAAGTCATGTTTGTTTAGAAGCGGGTTACTGAGGTCACGCAGAAACAGGTCATGAAGTCATGTTTGTTTAGAAGCAGGTTATTGAGGTCATGCAGAAACAGGTCAGGAAGTCATGTTTGTTTAGAAGCAGGTTACTGAGGTCACGCAGAAACAGGTCAGGAAGTCATGTTTGTTTAGAAGCAGGTTATTGAGGTCACGCAGAAACAGGTCAGGAAGTCATGTTTGTTTAGAAGCGGGTTACTGAGGTCACGCAGAAACAGGTCATGAAGTCATGTTTGTTTAGAAGCGGGTTACTGAGGTCACGCAGAAACAGGTCATGAAGTCATGTTTGTTTAGAAGCAGGTTATTGAGGTCACGCAGAAACAGGTCAGGAAGTCATGTTTGTTTAGAAGCAGGTTATTGAGGTCACGCAGAAACAGGTCAGGAAGTCATGTTTGTTTAGAAGCAGGTTATTGAGGTCACGCAGAAACAGGTCATGAAGTCATGTTTGTTTAGAAGCAGGTTATTGAGGTCATGCAGAAACAGGTCAGGAAGTCATGTTTGTTTAGAAGCAGGTTATTGAGGTCACGCAGAAACAGGTCAGGAAGTCATGTTTGTTTAGAAGCAGGTTACTGAGGTCACGCAGAAACAGGTCATGAAGTCATGTTTTTGTTTAGAAGCAGGTTACTGAGTGTCACGCAGAAACAGGTCATGAAGTCATGTTTGTTTAGAAGCAGGTTACTGAGGTCACGCAGAAACAGGTCATGAAGTCATGTTTGTTTAGAAGCAGGTTACTGAGGTCACGCAGAAACAGGTCATGAAGTCATGTTTGTTTAGAAGCAGGTTACTGAGGTCACACAGAAACAGGTCAGGAAGTCATGTTTGTTTAGAAGCAGGTTACTGAGGTCACGCAGAAACAGGTCATGAAGTCATGTTTGTTTAGAAGCGGGTTACTGAGGTCACGCAGAAACAGGTCAGAAGTCATGTTTGTTTAGAAGCAGGTTACTGAGGTCACACAGAAACAGGTCAAGAAGTCATGTTTGTTTAGAAGCAGGTTACTGAGGTCACGCAGAAACAGGTCAGGAAGTCATGTTTGTTTAGAAGCAGGTTACTGAGGTCACACAGAAACAGGTCAGAAGTCATGTTTGTTTAGAAGCAGGTTACTGAGGTCACACAGAAACAGGTCAGGAAGTCATGTTTGTTTAGAAGCAGGTTATTGAGGTCACGCAGAAACAGGTCATGTGTGGTTACACCAAAAACAGGTCACATGAGGTATCTAGTAAACAAGTCATGTTGTGCTATCAGCATGCTGCGAGGTCAGCTCTTCACAGGACAGGCAGGTGCATGGTCATCTAATCAGGTCAAAGAACTAGTGTTTAAACTGTATTATGATTTTCTTAGATTTGTTTTCATTATCAACTTTTAGTGCTTTCCTAAGTTCATAACATATAAACTGTTGACTTAGACATGAAGCTGTACAGTTGGTCACAAAGTTACATGTTCCTCCTGTTATTGTTGTGTTAGTTAACAAATGGGGTAACCTGTCCATCCTTTTGTTCTTTACTGTCATTTGGTAACCTGTAGTACCTTGTAATGGCTGAATTATGGAATGGAGAGTAATATTTGTACTTATTTCATAGTCAATGTTCCCAATGCTATAAATCCCTATAGTCATCAGGCGCTAGAATGTGAAACTGTAATTGTCTGAACCAGTGACTCAGTTTGAGATGGTCCCCAGTTTCAGATTAACCCATTTGCACTGTGCCTGTATAAAATCGAAGAGCCTTTTTAAACTGCAGCTCTGAGGATATGTGAGTGGCATGGCTACGGTTGGGTTTAAATTCAGTAGGTCAACAACTTGAAACCAGGTCCAACTTAAAACTCTTATACCTGCACTTATCTCTGTTTGTTGTCTTTGATGTCTCATCCAGATTGTATCTGAAGGTTTGTGTGCTGTTTCCAGGTGGAGAAAGCCTGGGCTTTGCTGAGAGCGAGACTACCAAAGACAACGCCGCAGCAATGACGGACTCGCAGCAACTCTGCATTAGTGTAGCTATAGGCTAATATGTACAACACCAATACACATAATTCTAGCAGTACGAAGCAGTTAATGGTATGAAACAAATGCTTACGCACATGATAGTATTATTACACAGTATTCAGGATATATTCAGTTACCTTTGTTTGCCAAAACCACTGTCCTAGTGTCGTATAATCCTATGTATCAGCCTTGAGGCATATCTTATTTTAAAATTTGTCATTGTTCAGGATACTTCAATGTTGCATCGCTGTTGCTATGCATAAAGCAATCATTAGGGTATGTGCCTGTTTATCTACATAGCTTA
The DNA here is from genome assembly GCA_025642075.2 of Ridgeia piscesae. Classification (NCBI taxonomy): domain Eukaryota; kingdom Metazoa; phylum Annelida; class Polychaeta; order Sabellida; family Siboglinidae; genus Ridgeia; species Ridgeia piscesae. The sequence goes on from JAODUO010002209.1 coordinate 4,211, forward strand.
TTATGATTTTTTTCATTTTGTTGGCGTTATTAATTTTACATTTTTTCAATCAGATTGCCTGTTTATACATATATACCTATGCGGTAACTTTTTGTAGATACTTTACACTAGGAATTATTATATTTGTTGTACCAATTTGGTAATATAGCAGGAGTGAATATAAATTCAAAAGATCGCATTATGTTTTAAATACAATCCATGCCTATTTGTTGGAGAAATACAAAAGCGACTTTTTTATACTTTTCAGAAGTTGCTATCATACCACAAAGTGCCAATTATGCATCTATGACCAGCGATGTTATTATGGGATATGAAACCAGGAAGACGGCCAGGACTACAGGGTAGCTCTGATACAAATAAGTAACCTTGTATGTTACAGTCTTACAGCTTCTGCTATGTTCATGGTGGGAGAATCGTTTGTTCAGGCCTAGATATTGCAAGATGACATCACAATCTGCCCCTGCTTGATTCTACCCCTGTGATTGTAGCTAGGTGGCTGGAGAGATAGAGGGGGGGGGATGAAACACCTGCCAAGAGTTGTCTTCTTGTCACAGTCACTGTTGTATGTGTACTTGTTAATCAAATAGTTATAATTTTATATTTTTATTGGCCTGTTTGTCACAGCTGTATATGTATATAATAACCAGGTTAATCAAATAGTTTATCGTTTAATAAAAAGTTATTGGCTTTTTTGTTTTTTTCTTAAGAATATATTGAATATGTATTACTGTTGTTATGACAATCATTCAATAAAGTTTCATATGCTTTATTGCTGGGACCTTCTTGTATTGGTAGGTCCCGATGAGAGGACGAAGTAACTACCATTCACTGCTGGTAATGTTTGTTGTCAGTTTTACTTTGTGTATCTCTAATAAACACAGTACCAGCTCCACATGATCAAACACATGTTATGACTGATTTATCCATCAAGTGACCAGTTGCTTAACTCTTGTCATATAATTTGTTAGTTTCAGAAGATATCTTCATGCAGTAATGTTTGATCTAGATGTCATGACTCATGTCACAACACTAATGTAATTCACATAACATTTCATCATCAACAGTAAATACGTCTTATTAGTTATGTTATTGTTGCCACTATCTCAGCACACATCCTTGTAAGCCCTACATCACTATATATGGTAACAGCAGGGGGTTGGGATAACTGGGGAGCCAATCGCTGCACGACACCTCATATCAGGAGACTTTAACAGAGGAAGTTCGTTTCACGGAGCAGCCCGTTTTTAATCGCGTTTTTTCCCCTCCCTCCTGCCCCATCTGCTCCAGCTTGGCTTGGCCTCTCTTTTTTTTGTTTTGTGTTGCTTAATTTGTTGTGTTGCTCTGACGGGTGGTTACCACGTCCCAGGGGTTTTACGGTGAGGACTTGTACCTACCGCTTTCCCCTTTGTCTTTCTATACATGGTCTTACATTTTTTGCATTCTGTGGTGCACTGCGGGTATGTAAAGGAAGTGCGCCCCTACATCAGTTGGGGTTATAGGCGCCTTGAGCTACCTTGCGGTTCTTCCACGGTTTTTCTTGTTGCATGTATAGCTAGATGTTTATTTGTACTGTAGGGGTGGTTTCTAGACCCCACATTTATTTTGCTTAGATAGCTAGTTGCTTAGATAATTTCTTGTGCAATCCCATTGACATACATGACATTTATGTTTTTAGGGGATTTGCTTTATTTATCTAGGCCAACGGCAATGCTCTTAGTTTTGTTTATCATGTCGTTTCTTTTTATTTGTGTAATTAAAGGCATCGCCATTTTCCACCCAATTTTTTTTCAATTCTTGCTATCTCGCGCTCCATAAACTGAGCAAAGCACAGCAGACTCCCTTTACTTTTATTTAGCACAGTGCCAGGGAGCAAAATATATATACATATATGTATATATTGGTTCCTATATTATAAAAGATATCTTAATTAAATTACTTATCACTATCTGATGAGATAATCTTTCGTTTTGGTTCCCGCCTACCACGGCCATGTTCAGGTGTCTGGGTCTTCCCCAGAGACTTCTGCCCGTCAGTGAGCGTTTTTCTCAGGTTGATTAGGTGTCCATGTTGCGCTGTAAAAAATGGATGTGCTGTCATTTAGTATTAGCATATTCTACACATTCACAATACTAATCAACTGTATTTACATGGAGAAGTATTTATTTTAAAAAAATAGGTAATGTGGTTATATGTTGAACCCATGGGTGGGGGTCAATTCAAAAAGAAATGGAATTGATCAATTCAATTCCAATATTTGAGCAGGAATTTGAATCGAATCATTTGGAACAAAATTAATTAAATTGGAATTGAATGAAAAGGAACCGAGCATCTTATCATTTTGTGATGCTGCAAAGGATATTTTACAGATAGTTGGGTGTATTGCTGCACAGGCAATGGTGTTTAATGACCTTAATGACCAATAAACTTGGACAAGCTGCTGGTCAAACATTATCCAACAATTACTCAGTGGATGAAACTGATGAATGGGAAGTCAATTTGGCTTGTCCTACATGCCTTGTGTGAATGAGTAGCTGGGGACTCCTTCAAAGAACCATTGAAATTGCCCAGATAACAATCACACTTTCCCACAAGTGAAGCAAGGATATCTCCAAACAGTCCAACCTGTAAAGAGTTAAAGCAGTAAGATTACCAATGCCAACATAAGCACAGCGAAGAGTGATAACACTTGTAGATTATAACCAGAATGTGATCGACAACCATCATTTATTATAAATGTTGTAAAAATTGAAATATATAATAATATTTTACCCAGCAAGTGCTACCAAGTAGCCAGTCAGTGGTTTTTATATGTTCTTCCTAGTTTCATGTAATTTAATTTACCTAGCCAAAATAGTGATTATATTAATACATAGCATACTCTATCACCCCCTGTATGCATGCACATTAATGATATATAATTGTATGGTTAACTTTTATTATGTGAATTGGAGTGGGAATTGGAATTAAACAATTTCAGATGGAATTGGAAACCACCTAATTGAAAGAAATTTTATTGGAATTAAAAGGAATTGCAATGAATTTGGAGCAGGAATTGGAATTGATTGATGTACCCAGCCAGACCCGAGCCCTTACATAATTTAATGAGTCGGATGCCCCAAAATTAAAACTTGACCTAGACATATAAAACTATAGTAAACTTTAAATTTATAAGAAATTGTGTTTTAAACAAGAGCCCTCTAATGGTCAATTCAAAATGAATTGATCAATTAAATTCCAATTCACTTCCAGAATTGGAGCAGGAATTGGAATAGTTTGAACAAAAATGAATGGGAAGATATCGAATTGAATCGGAATTGGAACTGAACGATTTTACATTAAATTGGAATTGAATAAAAAGGAATTGAACTTCTGATATTTTTGTGATGCTGTGAAGGATATTTTACAGACAATTGGGAGTATTGCTGTGGAGGCAATGGTGTTTAATGACCAAGAAAATTAGGAAAATTAAGCTACTGGTCAAACATTAATCAGTGGATGAATTTGATGAATGGGAAGTTAATTGGGCTTGTCCTACTGCCTTGTGTGAATGAGTGCTGGCTGAGGACTGCTTCAAAGAACCATTGAAATTGGCCAGATAACAATCAGGCTTTCCCAGTGTCTGGAACAAAGTCAATATTAGGACTATCCAGGTAGGTACCAGGAGTGAAACCAGGATACCTCCAAACAGTCCAAACTCCAAAGTGTAACTATATTATAACAAACATGACATTTGGTAATTGTATTATTCATTTAATGTAGTGTGTTTTGGTTTCTTTATCTTATATGAGACATTTGTTTGAAGATGTAGATATTAATACTGATTATATAAATATGCATCAATATATAAGACACTGTATCACCTCCCTGTATTCCCCATGTGTCATTATTTATTCTATGTCCCAAATTTCAAGGCACTTTGTTAAATATGCACCTTTTATGAGCCCCTTTAAAATAGTGTTTAGTTCATCTTGAGAAATCTTTTAAGTTTTCTTTTAATTTTACAAATCCACCAAAATTTAGAAAATCATCACATCAAGCCCACACTTTCAGAATAAGCTATTTTTTACATATCTGCCAAATCTAAGACGTTGATGTGGTTGAAGCCATTAGATCTTCTGACATGGAATGGCGCTTTAGAAAGCAAATAATGGCTATAATGAATAGTGGTTTGCAGAAATGGCAATACAATTACAGGTATCCTTCTTGGACTAGTAAAGAGCATTTTCATGTCCCAAATTATAATGTAAAGGGATTCTTTGAGAACATTAAACTCTTCATAATGCAGTGTTCCCCTGGGTAAAATGATGAACGAGGTGTGTTAAATGCACAACGTGATGGTATGGTAACATGGTGTTGGGGCGAATCGGGGACAAAACCCCCTCCATACATAACTCTCTCTCACTCTCTCTCTTCCCTCCCTCTCTCTCTCTCTCTCTCTCTTTCTCTTGCACTTTCTCTCGCTCTCAGTTTTCTCGTCTCTCTCGCTCTCTCGCTCTCTTGCTCTGTCTCTCCCTTTATGGGGATCACCACCTCTTATCCACCAATCACGTCTCTGTCTCCCATTTCATCAAGTTCCTGTCTTGTAGCCAACCAAACATGACATATTAGATGAAAGACTCCAACTTTCCTAAAATAGCAGTCTTTGACAACTCCCATGCCTTGATATCGCCACTGCAGTCTTCGGCATATTCTATGCTGACCTCAACAATAGTTATTACTGTTGCACTTAACTTGAACTAGAACTCTGATGCTGGTCATTTGATGCTGCCAGCGAGAAACATTTTATCTGCATTCTGCTACAGTCCACATGTAGGTCTTATGTCTAAGTTGTTTGGATTGCATATTAATTCCTGTCTGTTTTACAACCAGTGTGCAGGCCATTTATGAAGAAAGCATTAATATTCTATATACATTGGTATATATATATATATATATATATATATATATATATATATATATATATACATTGATACATACACAGACTTGACGATAGTTCGATGCATTTCAGAGATGTCACAAAAGCAGCTAAACTTATTAAATAGAATCAATGCGTGTGCACACAACTTGTAATGTTTGCATAAGGAACACCAGCAGGGTGTGAACCTGCCACACACCACTGAATCGATATTACCCTAAACTATCCAAGTGAACAAAATGGTTAGACAAACAACTGACAATGCATTTGCATTACAACAGAGTATTCTAAATGCAATCACCTCTTATCTAGTGTTTCTATGACAAAGCAATGCTAACAGATATATAAGCGCTACGTGAGAACAATATCATAGTTATTAAAATATAATGAACAAAAGCAAAATAATAAAAATCCATCAATACATATACAATATATGTATTTTAAAGATTACATGAAAGTCCTCAAAGATATAGTTAACTACAAGGCAACGTATTTATTATATTTTAATATCTTTCAATAATATATTTTTTTCACAAACAAAACGTAGAACGAATTAATTAAAGTTTATCGTGAAACTGAGATAACGTGCTAAAAACAGAACATTTTAAAGATAAAATGCATGAAATTTATATAATTTAAAAAGAGATAACGAAAAAAGAGGGTATCCGGAAGTGGGAGGCACTGGGAACATTCTGCCTATAGTACATTAGTACATAGTACAGTATCTAATGTATCTACTTGGGCTCGGGACTCCGCTTTGGTTGCTCCTTACAACGTTCCCCTGGCGAGAAATGTCACGACCTTCAACCTTCACAACTGACCACTGTGCTACGAGAAAGGGGGGAGTATCTGCCCCTAAGCCCGGCGTTCCATATTGCGAGCATCACGTGATACACCCTTTGCCACGAGGCATCGAATACACATCAGTTACAATTATAGTAGCAATTTCCTTTCCTTATATACCATATAGTGTGTGACTGGCGAGATTGTGGTGTCAACATGTTTTAACTTAAACTGATATAACTATTTCCAGTGAAGTTATTTGTATTGTAGAATGGCGTTAAAATATCGTTTAAATGTTATATTATATCATATGATACATTAAACATGCTAACATGTTAAACTATAATTATTCATCCATGCACAGTTATGGATAGGTATGTTTAACTATAGGCGACGTGAAACCAAAATGGCGCACACATCGTCGCCATTTTGTCCTTCATAAAATGTAACAGGGAATTACTTTAAAATGTTGATACATAATTCGTATAATTCCATATAACTCAAATTGGTAAACAAGAATACATAACATAAAATGATAAACATATAACAGATGTAGACTAAGACAAATTTAGTTATTTTATTTAAGATATTATCGACACCAATCAGCATAGTGATCGTAATTTTGTTTTCCACATGCGTGTTGGCTTAAACAGGCAAAACATCGTTTATATGTTATATTATATCATATGATACATTAAACATGTTAACATGTGAACCTATAATTATTCATCCATACAGATTTATGGATAGGTATGTTTTACAACAGTCGACGTGAAACCAAGATGGCGCATACATCGTCGCCATTTTGTCCTTCATAAAATGTAACAAGGAATTACTTTAAAATGTTGATACATAATTCGTATAATTCCATATAACTCAAATTGGTAAACAAGAATACATAACATAAAATAATAAACATATAACATATGTAGACTAAGACAAATTTAGTTATTTTATTTAAGATATTATCGACACCAATCAGCATAGTGATCATAATTTTGTTTTCCACATACAATGGTATTGACTTTAGAGACTAGAAATGATCGAAGCTAGGCAACCTTTCTCATCGGAGTAAGCAATGAATTTAAAGATCTTAAAGATAATACGATATCGGACAGGCAGACAATGACATTAGAAGTCGCATATAACGAATAAAACATAAGACCTAGTCTCAATCCTTGCTAAGCAATTCTGAACACATTGTAATTTTGTGATGCTGTTAAAGGTAAAACTATGGTAGAGGGGATTACAACAGAAACATGCATTGAATCACGAATATGATTATATAACAATAATGGAACGTACGAGCATTAGTTGTCTTTCCACCATAAACCATAAACGTTCATACCTTCGAGTAATTGCATCGTCGAATCTGTGCCCGTCGTCGTTGTGTTTCGGCGTCTGTTGATATCCCAGTGTCTGCTGACATCTTAAACTGCACCATGTGTGCAGCTTAGTTGAGACCAACTGTCACACAACATTGAGCGTCAAACGTGCATCGTGTGCTGCACTCGTCCCCAATCGAACAAACCAAGAAACAGCTAGATGAAGTTGGCCTTGCACTGTTAACCGGGAGAACTACATTTTGACACAAACGATTCCATGCTATTGGTCGCTGCACCCTTCAATCATTTGTTAATAGAAATAAATGTCACGTGCAACTGTGCAAGTCACCGATATGGTGAAGTTACATGTTGTCAACCCCTTCGTTGTGGCATAGCAGCAAAACCATTATAGGAGGCCGCAAGCTGTGCCAAGAATGTCCAACACCAATTAACGGATTGCATTGTCTGTGTTAAACTGTGATAATGTCAATGAAGCATGGCAGGTATTACACAGTTGCTTTGTATGGCATAAATAGCTTCGACGTTCGTGTGCATATGTGCAAATAGCCATGACCGAATCCATGTGCGACTTAATGAGAATGAGAGAATGGGTAAAAAGACGAGTGGCGGGCGAAAACGAGGAGGAAGAGGGGTGTAGACGAGTAGAGAAGAATGGGAAAGAATAAGGAAAATGGGAAAGATATAGTGTGACGCAGAAACAGAGGAGGGAGGATCGGAGGAAGAGGGAGGGGGAGGGAGGGAGGGAGGGAGGGAGGGAGAGAGGGAGGGAGGGAGGGAGGGAAGGAGGGAGGGAGGTAGGAAGGGAGGTATAGGAAGGGATAGAGGTAGGAAGAGAGGGACGGGTGAGGAGAGAGGTAGGAAGGGAGGGGCAGGGAAGGAGGGAGAGAGAGAGAGAGGAGAGAGAGAGAGAGAGCGAGAGAGAGAGAGAGAGAGAGGAGAGAGAGCTAGAGAGAGTGCGAGAGAGAGAGAGTGCGAGGAGCGAGAGAGCGAGAGAGAGAGAGAGAGAGAGAGAGAGAGAGAGAGAGAGAGAGAGGAGTGAGAGCGAGAGAGAGCGAGAGAGAGCGAGAGAGAGGGGAGTCAGAGAGCAAGAGAGAGAGTGAGGGACAGAGAGCGAGAGACAGAGAGCGAGAGACAGAGAGCGAGAGACAGAGAGCGAGAGACAGAGAGCAGACAGATAGCGAGAGACAGAGAGCGAGATACAGATAGCGAAAGACAGAGAGCGAGAGTCGCAGAGGGAGAGTCAGAGAGCAAGAGTCGCAGAGCGAGAGCGAGGAGCGAGAGCGAGAGGGAGAGGGAGAGGGAGAGGGAGAGGGAGAGGGAGAGGGAGAGGGAGAGGGAGAGGGAGAGGGAGAGGGAGAGGGAGAGGGAGAGGGAGAGGGAGAGGGAGAGAGATATTAAGAGACAGAGACACAGATAGAGACAGAGAAAGGGAGGCAGGGAGGCAGGGAGGCTGCGAGGGAGAGAGGCAGGGAGGGAGACAGGGATGGAGGCAGGGAGGGAGGCAGGGAGGCAGGGAGCCAGGGAGGGAAGGAGGCAGGGAGGGAGTAATAATTTATATTTCAAGTTTTATTTAGTTTATATCTTAATGGATGTAGCATTATTGGAAAAGTAAACTATATTTTGTTCCGTAACATGCAGCACTGACATAATTGTTTTGGCGTATAATATTTATTGAAATATTACAGATATTGATAGTTGGCCGGGATTTTATCGAATCACAAATTTTGAATAACCCGAATACAACTGAGTCTTTGGGCTAAGTAAACCGGTAGACCCAAGTTACACACACACACACACACACACACACACACACACACACACACACACACCACACACAGACACCACACAGACACCATACATACACCACACAGACACCACACAGACACCACACACACACCACACAGACACCATACATACACCACACAGACACTACACAGACACCACACACACACCACACACACCACACACACACACACCACACACACACACACACACCACACACACACCACACATACACCACACAGACACCACACAGACACCACACAGACACTACACAGACACCACACACACACACACCACACACACACACACACACACACACACACACCACACACACACACCACACACACCACATCACACCACCCCACACCACCCCACACACCCACACACCCACACACCCACCCCACACCACCCCACCCCACACACCCACACACACAGACCACACACACACACACACACCCACAACACCCCACACACCCACACCACCCAGCCCCCCACACACACACCACCCACCCCACACACACAGACCACACCCACACCCCCACACACACACCACCCACACCACCCCACACCACCCCACACACACACCCACACCCACACACCACCCACACCACCCCCCACACCCACACCACCCACCCCCACCCACCCCACACACACACACAGACCACACCCACACCCACACACACCACACACACCACACACACACACACCACCGACACCACCCCACACACCCACACCACCCACCCCCCACACACACACCACCCACCCCCCACACACGCACACACACACAGACCACACCCACACCCACACCCACACCCACACACACCCACACACACCCACAGACCACACACACACACACACAAACACACACACACAACCCACACCACCCCACACCCACACCACCCCACACACCCACACCACACACACACAGACCACACCCACACCCGCACCCACACACATACACACACATACACCACACACACACACCCACACACACACACACACCACCCCACCCCACACCACCCCACACCACCCCACACACACATACCACACACACACACACACCCACACCACCCCACACACCCACACCACCCACCCCCACACACACACCACCCACCCCACACACACTCAGACCACACCCACACCCACACCCCCACACACACACCACCACCCCCACCCCCACCTCCCCCAACACACACACAGACACACACACAGACACACACACACACACAGACACCACACACACACACCACACAGACACCACACAGACACCACACACACACACCACACACACACCACACACACCAAAACACACACCCACACCACCCCACACACCCACCACACACAGACCACACACACAGACCACACACACACACACACACACACACACACACACACACACACACACACACACACACACACACACACACACACCACACACAGACACCAAACACACACCACACATACACCATACAGACACCACACAGACACCACACAGACACCACACACACCACACACACACACACCACACACACACACAGACACACACACCACACACAGACACCACACACACACCACACAGACACCACACAGACACCACACAGACACCACACACACACCACCCCACACCACCCCACACACCCACACCACCCACCCCCCACACACACACCACCCACCCCACACACACACACAGACCACACCCACACCCACACACGCACACCACACCACTCACACCACCCACACCACCCCACCCCACACCACACACACACCCACACTGACCAACACACACACACACACACACACACACACACACACACACACACACACACACACACACACACACACACACACACACATACACTCACACCACCCCACACACCCACACCACCCCACACCACCCACCCCCCACACACACACCACCCACCCCACACACACACAGACCACACCCACACACATACACACCACAC
>JAODUO010002209.1:25000-27500 GCA_025642075.2 Ridgeia piscesae
AACGGCTTGCTTGCTTACCAGGAAAAACGAATATGTACCAAGTGCTTAGTACGTTAAAGAGAGTATGCGTCCTGTGTTTAGTTTTGTTTTGCATCGTACAATAATGCTATGCTGTATAACGTAAATACGTTTATATCGTATCGACAGCCCCAATATATTTTAATGAACCATTTCTGGTTAGTGAAATGCTGTAGTACGTGACGAATGAATTGTGTACCATCATAAGAATAATCCGCGTAAACGGAGAACGCCACATTGACTGCTTTGTGCTGACATTTGTAGTTCCGACCCCCCTTGAGTAACGATAAATTCCTCGGAGTTATACCAGCTCGCTATTCGTGTATTTGAGTGACAGCATGGCAATTATTATAAAGATTGAACGGTAAAATTAAACAGTTGATTCTGCTTCTTTAAAACATTGAGTTTTTAGTACTTTATAACAGTTCTAATGTATGTTGTATAACATAAATGCACAATACAAAATAAATATAAAAACAGGTTGCACACTCCCTTTAAGCAATACTTGGCTGGCATCGTCACTGGGAATTAACCAACAAACAAGTAATCAAATAAACAAACATACAAACAAACAAACACAATATCTCTCTCACACAAACAACTTTACTAAAGCACTAAAATCAACAACCACCATTGCTTTGTAAACTATTTAGTATTGATTGTATAGGAGCTGTTGATTTTAGAGCTTCGAAAATGCGATTAGAAAGATGCTAGGAGCAATTAAATATTGAACTACAGCTTATCTCGGTAGGATATTGCATACCTCTCCTAGGCTTCGGTCGTTTGAATGATGTTGTTAAAATTCAAATACATTCAATGACGTAAATCGACCATCGCTGGTCATGATACACATGCGCGGGTACTGTAAAAGTCAGGTCACGTAAGGCACGTATTCTCTATATTAATAGACACCGTTATTAGCAGTCACGTTAACAAAATATTGAACAGGATATAGGTCAAAACAGACTAGTCGTTTGCAGCCGCTACTAACACACAAAATAAGCGATGCAGGTCTTGTTAAAATGTTATGCTCCATATATAAAATTATATAGCATTATAATCGGGAAGCATGCAGCTATGCTGCAATTAAGCCCTGTTGCAATTAAGCCCTACTGCGTGAAGACTAATCGTGCACAAATATCCGCCAGTGTATTTAGCCAGGTACTCGTGTATTCAGTTAAGTGAACTGGAACAATATGGATGGACCACAAAAGGCCAAGCTTCGAAACGGTAACAGTAGGATTTAAATTCATGTTATCTCGATCTCAGGTTACTTTGATATTGTATTGCTGTTCGGTGTTCTCTTTGTTGTTATAAAGTCTACGCTAGCGTAATATCTTGACTTCGCACACCTAATTCATTTTATTTCGTATATATATATATATATATATATATATATATATATATATATATATATATATATATATATATTTCTACAAAATACACACATAGGAAGGTATATGAGCGTTGTATTCAAAACAAGACGATAAAGACAATTCGTCTTAAGCTGCAACAGAAACTCGTGGTGTTTTCATAAATAACCTTTGCCTACTCATGTTTCCGATTGTGTGTTAATATCTAAACGTGTTTTCGCCTGCTCAAAGATGGTGCCCGATGGTGTCTCTAAGTACAAGCGACCCAGAGAGTGTATCGTAAATGGCACACAACGTCATTACAATGACCCAACTATACGGTAGCAAACAGGAATATACAGATAATCACATAGTCAAAGTACGTCAACAAATAGTGCAATAGTGTTTTTTATTTTGCGTTCTCTACCTAACCAGAAATCCATTTCAACAGCGACATAGGCATTCGCTAGTTGTAGCATGAATAATCGTGCAATATGTGACCTTTCTATGTAAATGTAAAACCCACAGCGGTCGTACTACCACGCTGACGCTAACAAGCAACAGCAATGTCATTACTATGTATGAATACCGTAACAACTAATGTGTATGTGGTTGGATGAGATGGCACATATATATGACCAGGGAAACCGTTAACACATTTAGAAAGGTTGCAAAACTAGCTATGCCGTACATTTACTATACTTAATCAAGCAATGATTTGACTTGTGGTGAGAACAGTAGACACCACATTTATTTTGCGTAGAGTAATTTAAACGTTGCGTATCGAAACGTGCCAATTATACACATCTCATTGCTCTCTATTGTCCTCGTTTATGTGTGTGTATCCTTATAAAATATATTAATGTTCCTCGTGAATTGCGAAATTATTCGCCAAAAAACAGCCACATTAAAAAAATTGCGTTATTGTCAAAGGAACAATCAGGTCACACATAGCATGAGCAGCGCCCACAGGAAGCCAAGAGTCAAAGGACCCTGTCTAGCGCGTAGACCGGCTGATCGCCCTCTACCCGCACACTCGTCACACCACGGCTTCTTGCGGGGTTTCTTGCAGTGGTCTTGGTTGGCTCCGACGCACGAGGCGTACTCCATGACGTGGGCGATGTAGTTCT
>JAODUO010002209.1:32500-35000 GCA_025642075.2 Ridgeia piscesae
ACAATAACAATAGCATTAGCAATTACATGTGAGAGGATAATATAGAATGACATTACAATCTTTATAGGGTACAACCATTACTGGAAACTACTAACATAATGTGAACTCTAAATGGCATTATTCAATACCTTCGACTAAAAGGAAGTATCCATGTTCACTTCGTTCCAGAACTCGTATAGCGCTCTCAGTCATTTGTGCCAGCGACGGTTCTGTTATTATATGTTCTGCTATTCTCTCGTACTCATACTTCATGTTGTTCATATTGAATAAACCTGGAAATGGAAAGGGATTTTAAACATCGACCTAATCAGTAAATATATTTAAGCACAGTCAGATCCAGGGGATCGGTGCAAATATTATGTAAACTAGCCTGCTTCAATGCGCACACCGTCGGTTGTCTTCAGAAGGTGGAACTGGAAGTTCCTGAAAAGCTTCAATTTGTTTTTACAGTAAGTCTCAGCCGGGAACAACTAACAGTATGGGACGAATCTGAAGGTGTGGTAAAGGGAGGGTGCCAGCCCCGTCTGTCCAGAATGGGCAACGGGAAGTCAACTGTCTATAAGGTGGGAGCGTCAAATGACATTGCGGTTAACTCTGCTCGCCTCTGCATCAATTATGTTTTGAAACTGGATGTTTTGTTTACCTTGAACGTGTTGAAGGCGGAATGTTCAAATTGCGAACATTGTTCCATGCTTAGTTAAGTTACTAAACACAAATTGGCAGGCAGTAAACCTTCAACATGAATGTTGTAGTCATAATAGTATAATATTAAAGAACAAAATAAATCTAGGAGCTGGGACCTCGTCTTAAGACTTAATATGGGTAGACACTAGAGTGTCGAGTGGCTGTAATTTGATATTCTTAGACTTCGAAGACCCAGTTAACACCAGCCCCGAATATTCACTATGTTCCGACGCCAATACGATATGTTTATACACAGAGAGCATCGCAAGAGAGACATTGCTCTCCTGGATTAGCATCTGGTAAGATACATAAATATAGATCCAATGGTTTCGTTATGCAAAAACAGAATCAGACGCTTTCCCGCCACATTGCAGTCACCACTTCTATGGGTGTCGTGTTTATTCCAGCTCGTATTGGTATATAGTTTGTTCGCCAGACGGCGCCACGACAAATAGCGATCTTTAGCCAGAACTGAATTCAGAAAACGCTATTCACATCATAGTACAAAAAGACACATCCTGCAATTTAATATGTTTACATAAATACGGATCGCCATTACGATCAGCATGCTACGTACGGTCTCCTTAATGTCATAATGGTGAATAATCTTTCAACAGGTGTAAGACGCATGGTACGGTACAACATATTGCTGCGCTGCCAATGCTAACATCGCGGTAACCTTCTTACCAAACAGATATTGAACTTTGTTGAGGTCGACTTTCTCAAGCTCCTGTTTCCTGCTCACGTAGGCGTACTCGCCGTCTGCAAGGCCCGAGTCGTTTTTCTTTTTTAGCCAGTCCTGTAAACAATATTACACATTACACTCACGAAAGCACGCACGCCCGCACGCACGCACGCACGCCCGCACGCCGCCACGCACGCACGCACGCACGCACGCACGCACGCACGCACGCACACACACACACACACACACACACACACACACACACACACATATATATATATATTGTATGTGTTTGCGTAAGAGATTTTGTATGTGCATGCGAGCATTTGTTTACGAGTGTGTGCTTCTATGCCTGTATGGTTGTATTTGTGTGCGTTTGTATGATGGGAACCTGCATGCGTGCGTGCATGCTTGCGTGCGTGCGTGCATGCTTGCGTGCGTGCGTGCTTGCGTGCGTGCGTGCGTGCGTGCGTGCGTGGCGTGCATAGTTTTGGATAAGACAAACTGTCGAATATGTATTGCAGTATTGTCATGCACAATAATTATTGCTCACCTGGATCAAGTTACGTCCGTCTTTGCGTTTTCCGCCAACTTCCGTGTTGGGAAGAAACTCTCGCCGTCCGCCTGCCAACAACACCTATTAAACAAAATACCGAAGTAGCTCATAAAAACCTTTCCGTTGCCGCTCCACAATTCCAATTACAAAACAACATGTCATATATGCTGACACTCGTCTTCTACTTCCTAATCTACTTTTAAACCAGTGTCAAACGCGTTACGAAGAACGTCGTCTACGACACATCCTACACGATACTATAAGTAGCGTCTCTTCTCCGAAAGAGTTGCAATACCGACTGTAATAATTTCGCCTCGAATTGTCGAAGGGAACTAATAAGTGTACATTTTATTGCAGCTAAGCATTCCCAAACGTAATTATCACGTACGTTCGACTATTGTTGGCCTGAGAAATGATTCCCTGGTTCCCTGATTCGTCACTGATATTTAGACAACTTGAACTGAATATACACGTCGACTGACTAGGTTTAGTCGCATAATTACGCTAGCGTTAGTCATATAAGGAAACTATTATTAGGCAGACCAACATTAGTCACAGTGTTAACAGGGGATGAC
>JAODUO010002209.1:40000-42500 GCA_025642075.2 Ridgeia piscesae
TCATACACCCACAAACACATACGAATACAAACACATACACACACATATACATACACATTAACATACGCAGACACACACACATAACACACAAACACGCATAAACACACACACACACACACCACACATAACCACACACAACCACACACACACGCACACAAACGCACGCGCGCACACAAACAAACACACACAAAAACACAGAGAAATAAACATACACAACACACACAGACACACACACACAACACACATACAAACATAACACGTAATGGATGGATGCTTGGTATCCGTAGTAAGCATACAATAATATATATATATATATATATATATATATATATATATATATATATATAAAAGAAAAGTATACAACTACAACTAGGTGGAATGATTAAATGAATGTTCACTGCATTTAGACGCGCCTATGCAGTGGAACAAAGGCCTACCTCGCCACGTTTGATCGGTTGGCCTATTTCACCCCATCACCCCACCCGTACAGTGGGCGGTGACAATAGCGCGATATCAAACGACGTCTGCATGTATAATAGGCTAGTTTCTTTTGCTGTCAACAATGTCGTAAATAACTCTCTATGAATTCTAACACGCTACTTAATAGTAACGCAGGATCACCTGATACAGTCGATGAGTTGACAATGTTTTATTCGTAATAGTTATTGTACGAAACCTACCAGTGAACGCGAAATACGCATACACACACACACACACACACACACACACACACACACACACACACACACACACACACACACACACACACACACACACACACACACACACACACAACACGAAGGGAAGGTAGGAAGGAGGAGGAGGAGGTAGGAAAGGTAGGAAGGTAGGAAGGTAGGAAGGTAGGAAGGTAGGAAGGTAGGAAGGTAGGAAGGTAGGAAGGTAGGAAGGTAGGAAGGTAGGAAGGTACGAAGGAAGTCTGACAGACAAAGAAACAAATATATTAAACACAATTCAGATAGACATAAAGCAACAGAACTAGAGAAGATACAACATTGATTTTTATAGAGTCTATAGTGCAATTTATACGCATATCAGCCACAAAATCGTTGTCTATCTTACAAATCTGCCTTCCCACCATAAAGTATAGTAGCGTGGTAATCAGTAATCGGGGATACGTTTTATCATAACATGTCTTAAAATCCGTCAATGTGTTCAGTCGTGTTGTGTTGAGCAGTTATTAATCATAATCGTGATATATATATATATATATATATATATATATATATATATACATATATATATATATATATATTATGTATAAAAGCTGTTCCAACATTCTGTGCTCACAGCGCTGTACAAAGGTTCTTGAAAATATACAAGTCTTTAGTTTTACTTTAAATTCACCAGTGGTCATGGTAGATGTCAGATGCTGCAATACTACACTCCACGGACTTGGGGCTGCCACGCTGAAAGCTCTGTCACCCAGTGACGCCTTGTGCATGGCACATGCAATAATTTATTTCGCTGGAGCGCAGCGACCTAACTAGCTTGCGCAGGCTTACACATTGTTATAATAATGATAATAACGATTTTTGTTGCGCCAATATCCTCGAAGATCAAGCAAACTCGTAATCGTAAAACATTGCGTGAGTCGTCAATGGATGGATGAAGATGCTAGGAAGCTAAGGAGGACAGGCAGCATTAAAGAGATAGGTTTTCAGACGTCGGCGGAATGAAACTATATTACCTTCTGATTTAGCACTGGCAGGAAGCGAATTCCACACAGTTGGTGCGGCAACCGAGAAAGCTGGGGTCCCGTGCACCTGTTCAATGTATCCAGGTGCATGGCCAGTCAATGCTCGATGAGTAGGTCGTTATTCACCCTCACACACACGCTGTTGATAATAATCGTATGCCTATCGCGTGTACTAGATACTCCGTATTTGACTAAGGTGCAACCCTTACCGTCAGCAGACAACACAGAGGCCGCCAGAAGCAGAACTGCCGAGGTCGTGAACACGTTCATCGCGCTCGGTCTTCCCAATTTGTCCGTGTCTCGGAGGTACCTGAAGGCTGCTGGTAGTCCGAGTGTCGTTGTGTCCCAATGTCAACCTGCCTCCTCGGTTAATGTGGGTGCTTTGTGGAATCGCGAATGCGCCACCAAGCGTAACGATGTTGCTGTTCTGTGATAGGCTGTTTCGTAACGACCTAGTCACCCGTACGTTTTTTGCCAGAAATACGTTAACACCAGGCGCACCAAGACAGCGTCAGATATAGGTCACTGTTTTATCACCATTTATCATTGTTCGATGAATTCTGTACGGTACCCAAAGACATCTGCTCCCAACAACATGTCGATAGATGGATGCTGGGTGGTCTGGGGCACGTGCCTGAGACTTTTGGAATTGAATATTGGTCGTTTCTTTCGTTTTCAGAAAACAGAAAAATTACTTCAGGAATGGATTCCTCGCCCCAATAAACATACCAATTGTGGTATTACACGTTGATGTAGTGCTGATAGAACCAAAGATAAGCCATT
>JAODUO010002209.1:45000-53381 GCA_025642075.2 Ridgeia piscesae
GAGGAGAGATGGAGAGAGAGGGTTGTGAGAATGATGAGAGGGAGGAAAGAGAGAGAAGGAGGAGAAGAGAAGAGGAGAAGGAGTAGATGGAGGTGAGAGAGAAGAGAGGGAGAGAGCAAGCAGTTGGGGATACGCATGGAAGATTAGGTGGACGCATATGGCTTAGTGACACCGTGTGTTTACCGGACGTATCATTCTGTCTACTGGCTCAAAGTGGTTTATGCCTACCTTTTAAACGGGTTGTTACTCAGGTATGGTACTATTGGATTTTTATTACATTCTGTTTTACTTTGTCACTCACAGTTATCAATTTGTAATCTTCAATTTATTTTAATTCATATTTTTGTCTAATTCCATAAACATTTATTATGGGACAAATATGGTATTTCATTACGTTCATAATTTTATATAAAATATTATATTAACAAGTTATTTACGTTGACCATTGCTAGTCACCAATATAACTCGACAATATATAACATACAAAGTATTTAAATATATGTGACATTTGTCAGCACAATGATTATTAATAATTCTCATTACAGAAGCTAAAAGGATCATAGATACGAGAGAGAAAGACTGATGCATGCTAGATGGATCGCTTCAATGTACAGTCCATAACAGACGCAGACGAAACAATGACTACAGCAGGGAAGCCAACTTAACACAGTCGAAACCTGTCCTCGAGATGCTAAGGCAAGAGAGTAATGCAAGCGCAGAAAGTAATGAACGCCGATGAACAGCTTCTGAGAATGATGTTCCGAAATAAGTTACGAATCTCAGTTAGATACAAGTTCAGATAGTTTCACACAAATGAAATTGTTCCATGGAATATAAAATTATGTACGTAAAAACAATTATTCTTAATAAAATTTAAAATTTTTTAAAAATAATTATAATTTTACAAATATTATTTTTCAATAACTTTATAAATTTTTTATATATATAAATAATTATTAATTATTTAATATACCTGTAAAAAATTGTAAAAAAATCACAAAAAATAATAACAATATTTATATAAATTTTAAATTCCATAATAATCCGAACACGGTTGGTTGCATAACATTACAACAAACTTGAAATTTGGTTAACAAATACACACGTCGCGTAAAAATCCTATCCGCCAGAACGCTCCGACCTTAGTCGTCATTAAGGCTCATACAGGTCAAGACAACGTCGAAGAACTGCTACACAGAAACGCGTGCTGGCGGTATGCAATAGGTCTCAACGTCCGTAGGACGCGTGCTCGCGAAAGAGGAGCTGCCATTTTGGAGAAGTAATTAGTGTTGGTAATGAGCCCGGAGTTGAAGAGTGCGAAACTTGGCGGTGATTGAGATGTTCAATTATGTGTGATTTGTTGTAGACGTGAGTTGGTTGTTTATGGAATTGTTGGTTGGTGGTGGTGTGTGTTGTGTGTGTTGTTGTGTGGTGTGTGGGTTGTTTTGTGTGTGGGTGTTGTGTGTGTGTGTGTGTGTGTGTGTGTGTGTGTGTGTGTGTGTGTGTGGGTGTGTGTGTGTGTGGTGGTGTGTGTGTGTGTGTGTGTGTTGGTGTGTGTGGTGTGTGTGGTGTGTGGTTGTGTTTGGGGTGTGTGGTTGTGTGTGGTGGTGTGTGTGTGTGTGTGTGTGTGTGTGGTGTGGTGTGTGTGTGTGTGTGTGTGTGTGTGTGTGTGTGTGTGTGTGTGTGTGTGGTGTGTGTGTGTGTGTGTGTGTGTGTGTGTGTTGTGTTTGTGTGTTTGTGTGTGTGTTGGTTGTTATGTGTATGTTTGTTTGTTGTGTTGTTTTGTTGGTTTGTGGGGGAGGAGAGAGAAGAGAGTGGGGAAGGGGGGGGGTGTGAGAGCGATGTGAAGAGAAGAGAGAGCAAAGAGAGGAAGGAGAAGAGGGAAAAAGAGGAGGGAAAGGTTCAGCGCGTTATTACGGTGTTGATATGATGTGTTAAACCATCGTGAAAGCCCGCTTCCTCCTTCTGGTAGAAAAAGGACGTAGCTTCTCTCTCTTATTTATTTGATTATCCGTTAACATTTATTTTTCGCCACAATTCTTTCAAACGTTTACAGTCGCGAAGTTTATAAACCGGTATTATTAACTCGAAGTGTTTTATTGCACCTTTCTTGACACCTTGAACTGCTCCAGTTATGCAAGTAGAATTTATTTTTTTTCTTATTTTTATTATTAATTTATACGATTTATTACTACCTATATGTCTACACTAAAAAAACCCACAACCACTATTTTTTCATTACGTGTATATTGTTGTCGTCAATTTCTTCGTCCATTGCACAGCAAGCATTATGCAAGAAACAAGGAAAAGTGGGATTGACGAAGTCGGTAAATGTATTCGTAAATTGTGTTTCTGGCATACATTACCAAAAAAGGACACCGGAAGAATAAATACCTTTTGGATTTTAATTTTCTATTATCATATCGGCTTGCACCAATGGAAAGGCAGAAAGAAGAGGGCACTGAACAATGTGCCAAGAAGTACTGTTCTGCGCGGGCAACGACCGGAATAACATCGCGAAAAGAACAGTTCTGGAAATTATCATTCATATAATAATATGTAATATACTTTTTATAAAATGATTTGAAAATGTGTTGAAAATCATAAAATCACAAATTTTGTATGTGCCTCGATTAACATTATGAATTCATTTGCCGCAATTTCAGTAGGTCTAATAAAAATTATAAAAATAAAAATATAAAAAATTATTAAAAAATTTTAATTTTTACTTAATTGGTTGCACATTAAAATACAAAAAGCAGTAATTTGTGTAAGTGGGCCTGAATTCCCTAATAAATGAACCAGCCGGTAACGCCATTATGCAATAGAATAAGAAATGTAAAAAAGAACGAAAAACTGCATTCCCAAAAAGAGTGTCGGTTTTGCGGTCTCATCGGTCAACTGCCTGCGAACGCCGAAGCGAGACGGCTCTATTTTGCGGGGTAAGACCAATCGTGTCGGCGTGAATGGGTGCGGGGGTGAGTGTGCGGGGGTGTCTTTGGAGGTATTAGGTGTGTTTGTGCGTGGGGATTGGTTGTAGATGGAGATTGTTGGGTGGTGGGGTTATATGTTGTTTTAATTTTGATGTGGGTGGTTTTTATGTGGTAAGAAAATTGGTGGTGTGTGTGTGTGTGTGTGTTTTGGGGGGTGTGTGTGGTGTGTGTGTGTGTGTGTGTGTGGTGGTGTGGTGTGTGTGTGTGTGGTGGTGTGTGTGTGTTGTGTGTGTGTGTGGTGTGTGTGTGTGTGTGTGTGTGTGTGTGGTGTGTGTGGTGTGTGTGTGTGTGTGTGTGTGTGTGTGTGTGTGTGTGTGTGTGTGTGTGTGTGTGTTGGTGTGTGTTGTGTGTGTGTGTGTGTGTGTGGTGTGTGTGTGTGTGTGTGGTGTGTGTGTGTGTGTTGTGTGTTGTGTGTTGTGTGTGTGTGTGTGTGTGGGTTGTGTGTTGTGTGTGGGTGTGTGTGTGGTTGTTGTTGTGTGTGTGTGTGTGTGTGTGTGTGTTGTGTGTGGTGGTTGTTGTGTGTTGTGTTGTTGTGTGTTTTGTTTGTTGTAGTGTTGTAGGGGGGGTAGGATGGGAAGGGGTGTGGGGGAGAGGAGTGTGTGTGTGTGTGTGGTGGTGTGTGTGGTTGTGTGGGTTGGTGTTGTTGTGTGGTGTGTGTGTGTGTGTGTTGTTTTTGTTTGTGTGTTATGTGTGTGTGTCGTATTAATGGTAGTTATTTGTATGTGTTTTATTGTATGTGTTTGTGGTGTAAGGACGACGCAGACAGGAGAGGAATAAGAGAGGAAAGAAGAAAAGAGAGAAAAGAGAGAAAGAGAAAAAAGAAAACGAAGAGTGGAAGAGCGCGTTCATGCATGTGTGTATTTGTATGTGCGCGTGTGTGCATGAGTGAGTCTAGTGTGTGAAGAAAACCAATGCCCGTTCTGACCCGATAAGCCCGCCTTTCCTGTGCGCTATTCCTGGCTGAAAGAATGAAAGCAGACCGGTAGCGCCTCTACACTAGCTCTCGTTGAGTGTTACCATTGTGAATGTGTATGTCATGTTGCGACACAATTCTATTTTTCGCCACAAGTGTACGCGGCTATTCAAACGTGTTTGTTACTAGTCCCGCGGGACAGTTAAATTAAACACAGGTAGTTGACTACACCTCGAATTGTGGGTTTTTAATTAGCCATACCCTTTCTGCTGTAACGCGCCTCTGAGCTTGGCTCCTAGGTTATGTGGGTACGAACATTTAGGGTATTTATTATTATTATTTTCTTCTTCTTCTTCATACTTTTATTATTGATACTAAATTACCGTATAAACGCGATGTTTATTTTACTGTCGACCCACTAAAATGTCATAATCACCGTCAATATCAACGTCGCCATCAAGTTTTCCCATAAACGTTATTTTATTAACGTTATGCCGAAGAATATTTGTTGTTCGTCACCATTTCGCGCCAGGCTACACAATATGAACAGTACTACGACAAGACATATTATGCAATCGATAACACAAAAGGTGGGTTTAAAATGTTGGTGACTAATGGCGAAGATCGAGATTCAGTTAATGTTATCTCGTGAGTTATTCAATTGTAGCATAGTCTCATTGTGTCATTACTAGATACTAGACAAGAGAAGACACAAGAGCAACGACGACGACGATAACTACATTAACATTACAGATTGCTGTCAATTGTCTGGACGTCTTTAATGCTATTCTTATTTCGATTCCTCATCTTCATCCAGCACGGGCTGCTAGTGGCAAAGGCCAGACAGACTGGAACGCGAAGGCGCAGAAAGAACTGAACGAGGCGCTCGCGTGGAAACCGAATGTGAACGTCGCGAAGAACGTGATCGTGTTCCTGGGCGACGGAATGGGGCCATCAACTGTAACCGCCGCCAGATTCTACATGGCCCAGTCTCGGGGAAGGAAGATAGAAGACACAGCCTTCTCGTGGGAAAGTTTTCCCAATGTCGCACTATCAAAGGTAAGAGAGTATCGTGCTTGATTAGCTATCACCATGTCTTCTAAGTGAGAAAATGAATGTTGCAGGATAATGAGTTGTGTTGTGACAGCAAATGCATACAAATTCTGTCACCAAAACGACTATGTTTACTGTTTTTTGCTGCACACTCAGGAACGCTAGAACAGTTCTTCATGTTGAATTTGTCAATGTATTCGGTCCGGTCACAAAGCACAACTGTAGGTTCTTTCAATAAACAATTCAATAAATAATATATATATATATATATATATATATATATATATATATATATATATACAATATGTTACCCTTGTATAATAAATTGGTTGGTTGGCACTAATATCATAAAAAATACAAGAAACTGCATGTTGAATTTTGTGTTCAACAGTTGTGTGCTCTCTGAATATCACACTAAATAAATCCTGAACCAGCCAGGATTTTCTTTCAACGACCCCATTTTCATGATCAGATAACTGAATAAAGAACACTTCGATAAAAAAATACAACGACGAACGTCGATAAACAAACATTCGCTATTCCCACACGAAACGACGTTGTGTAGAGTCGTCGTTTTGACACGGTCCCTCACTGTCCGGTCAGACCTACGCCGTGGACCGTATGACGGCCGACAGCAGCAGTACGGCCGTAGCCTATTTGTGCGGGGTCAAGACCAACTTCGGCGTCGTCGGCGTGAATGAGAACGTCCGCCGGGGAGACTGCAGTAACGTCGCCGGAAACGAGGTCGACTCCATCTTGAGAAGGTCAATTAAAGGTGTGTTCATACGTGACCAGTAGCGCTGGCAATTGCGTTGATAAAGAATGGAGAAACTTGTTGCGGTGGTCGGAGGAGATATTCCAATAATGTTGCATAATTTGCAAATTCTTAGCAACTCCGTGAAGGTCAGAAGACGGCTTTCTATTTTATCGGATGGTGAATAAGCAAAGCATCGCATTCGTAATGTGTGTGTGTGTGTGTGTGTGTGTGTGTGTGTGTGTGTGTGTGTGTGTGTGTGTGTGTGTGTGTGTGTGTGTGTGTGTGTGTGTGTGTGTGTGTGTGTGTGTGTGTGTGTGTGTGTGTGTGTGTGTGTGTGTGTGTGTGTGTGTGTGTGTGTGAGTGTGTGTGTGTGTGTGTGTTGTGTGTGTGTGTGTGTTGTGTGAGTGGTGTGTGGGGTGTGTGTGTGTGTGTGTGTGTGGTGGTGTGTGTGTGTGTGAGAGAGAGAGTGAGTGATGTGTGTGTGTGTGATGTGGTGTGTGTGTGTGTGTGTGTGTGTGTGTGTGTGTGTGTGTGTGTGTGTGTATGGGGTGTGTGTGTGTGTGTGTGTGTGTGTGTGTGTGTGTGTGTGTGTGTGTGTGTGTGAGAGTGAGTGTGTGTGTGTGTGTGTGTGTGTGTGTGTGTGTGTGTGTGTGTGTGTGTGTGTGTGTGTGTGTGTGTGGTGAGTGGTGTGTGTGTGTGTGTGTGGTGAGTGTGTGTGTGTGTGTGTGTGTGAGTGAGTGTGTGTGTGTGTGTGTGTGTGTGTGTGTGTGTGAGTGTGTGAGTGTGTGTGTGTGTGTGTGTGTGTGTGTGTGTGTGTGTGTGTGTGTGTGTGTGTGTGTGTTATGTGTGTGTTGTGTGTTTGTGTGTGTGTGTGTGTGTTATGTGTGTTGTGTGTGTGTATGTGTAATGTGTATGTATATGTGTGTGTATGTGTTGTATTTTGTTATTTTTGTTTGTGGTGTTTGGTAACGTAGATTGAAGTGATGGTGTGTGTGGAGAGAAAGTAAGAGAGAGAGGGGGAGGGGGTGAGAGAGAAGAAAAGAGAAGAGAGAGAGAGAGAAAAGAGAGAGAGAGAGAGAGAGAGAGAGAGAGAGAGAGAGAGAGAGAGAGAGAGAGAGAGAGAGCGAGAAAGAGTGGGAGAGAGCAGCGCGTTCATGCATGTGTGTATTTGTATGTGCGCGTGTGTGCATGAGTGAGTCTAGTGTGTGAAGAAAACCAATGCCCGTTCTGACCCGATAAGCCCGCCTTTCCTGTGCGCTATTCCTGGCTGAAAGAATGAAAGCAGACCGGTAGCGCCTCTACACTAGCTCTCGTTGAGTGTTACCATTGTGAATGTGTATGTCATGTTGCGACACAATTCTATTTTTCGCCACAAGTGTACGCGGCTATTCAAACGTGTTTGTTACTAGTCCCGCGGGACAGTTAAATTAAACACAGGTAGTTGACTACACCTCGAATTGTGGGTTTTTAATTAGCCATACCCTTTCTGCTGTAACGCGCCTCTGAGCTTGGCTCCTAGGTTATGTGGGTACGAACATTTAGGGTATTTATTATTATTATTTTCTTCTTCTTCTTCATACTTTTATTATTGATACTAAATTACCGTATAAACGCGATGTTTATTTTACTGTCGACCCACTAAAATGTCATAATCACCGTCAATATCAACGTCGCCATCAAGTTTTCCCATAAACGTTATTTTATTAACGTTATGCCGAAGAATATTTGTTGTTCGTCACCATTTCGCGCCAGGCTACACAATATGAACAGTACTACGACAAGACATATTATGCAATCGATAACACAAAAGGTGGGTTTAAAATGTTGGTGACTAATGGCGAAGATCGAGATTCAGTTAATGTTATCTCGTGAGTTATTCAATTGTAGCATAGTCTCATTGTGTCATTACTAGATACTAGACAAGAGAAGACACAAGAGCAACGACGACGACGATAACTACATTAACATTACAGATTGCTGTCAATTGTCTGGACGTCTTTAATGCTATTCTTATTTCGATTCCTCATCTTCATCCAGCACGGGCTGCTAGTGGCAAAGGCCAGACAGACTGGAACGCGAAGGCGCAGAAAGAACTGAACGAGGCGCTCGCGTGGAAACCGAATGTGAACGTCGCGAAGAACGTGATCGTGTTCCTGGGCGACGGAATGGGGCCATCAACTGTAACCGCCGCCAGATTCTACATGGCCCAGTCTCGGGGAAGGAAGATAGAAGACACAGCCTTCTCGTGGGAAAGTTTTCCCAATGTCGCACTATCAAAGGTAAGAGAGTATCGTGCTTGATTAGCTATCACCATGTCTTCTAAGTGAGAAAATGAATGTTGCAGGATAATGAGTTGTGTTGTGACAGCAAATGCATACAAATTCTGTCACCAAAACGACTATGTTTACTGTTTTTTGCTGCACACTCAGGAACGCTAGAACAGTTCTTCATGTTGAATTTGTCAATGTATTCGGTCCGGTCACAAAGCACAACTGTAGGTTCTTTCAATAAACAATTTCAATAAATAATATATATATATATATATATATATATATATATATATATATATACAATATGTTACCCTTGTATAATAAATTGGTTGGTTGGCACTAATATCATAAAAAATACAAGAAACTGCATGTTGAATTTTGTGTTCAACAGTTGT